>OX457042.1:1923781-2064681 GCA_949752735.1 Lumbricus terrestris | reverse complement strand
CACTCACTCACTCACTCACTCACTCACTTCACTCACTCACTCACTCACTCACTCACTCACTCACTCACTCACTCACTCACTCACTCACTCACTCACTCACTCACTCACTCACTCACTCACTCACTCACATCACTCACTCACTCACTCACTCACTCACTCACTCACTCACTCACTCACTTCACTCACTCACTCACTCACTCACTCACTCACTCACTCACTCACTCACTCACTCACTCACTCACTCACTCACTCACTCACTCACTCACTCACTCACTCACTCACTCACATCACTCACTCACTCACTCACTCACTCACGTCACTCACTCACTCACTCACTCACTCACTCACTCACTCACTCACTCACTCACTCACTCACTCACTCACTCACTCACTCACTCACTCACACTCACTCACTCACTCACTCACTCACTCACTCACTCACTCACTCACTCACTCACTCACTCACTCACTCACTCACTCACTCACTCACTCACTCACTCACTCACTCACTCACTCACTCACTCACTCACTCACTCACTCACTCACTCACACTCACTCACTCACTCACTCACTCACTCACTCACTCACTCACTCACTCCTCACTCACTCACTCACTCACTCACTCACTCACTCACTCACTCACTCACTCACTCACTCACTCACTCACTCACTCACTCACTCACTCACTCACTCACTCACTCACTCACTCACTCACTCACATCACTCACTCACTCACTCACTCACTCACTCACTCACTCACTCACATCACTCACTCACTCACTCACTCACTCACTCACTCACTCACTTCACTCACACTCACTCACTCACTCACTCACTCACTCACTCACTCACTCACTCACTCACTCACTCACTCACTCACTCACTCACTCACTCACTCACTCACTCACTCACTCACTCACTCACTCACTCACTCACTCACTCACTCACTCACTCACTCACTCACACTCACTCACATCACTCACTCACTCACTCACTCACATCACTCACTCACTCACTCACTCACTCACTCACTCACTCACTCACTCACTCACTCACTCACTCACTCACTCACTCACTCACTCACTCACTCACTCACTCACTCACTCACTCACTCACTCACTCACTCACTCACTCACTCACTCACTCACTCACTCACTCACTCACTCACTCACTCACTCACTCACTCACTCACTCACTCACTCACTCACTCACTCACTCACTCACTCACTCACTCACTCACTCACTCACTCACTCACTCACTCACTCACTCACTCACTCACTCACTCACTCACTCACTCACTCACTCACTCACTCACTCACTCACTCACTCACTCTCACTCATCACTCACTCACTCACTCACTCACTCACTCACTCACTCACTCACTCACTCACTCACTCACTCACTCACTCACTCACTCACTCACTCACTCACTCACTCACTCACTCACTCACTCACTCACCACTCACTCACTCACTCACTCACTCACTCACTCACTCACTCACTCACTCACTCACTCACTCACTCACTCACTCATCACTCACTCACTCACTCACTCACTCTCACTCACACTCACTCACTCACTCACTCACTCACTCACTCACTCACTCACTCACTCACTCACTCACTCACTCACTCACTCACTCACATCACTCACTCACTCACTCACTCACTCACTCACTCACTCACTCACTCACTCACTCACTCACTCACTCACTCACTCACTCACTCACTCACTCACTCACTCACTCACTCACTCACTCACTCACTCACTCACTCACTCACTCACTCACTCACTCACTCACTCACTCACTCACATCACTCACTCACTCACTCACTCACTCACTCACTCACTCACTCACTCACTCACTCACTCACTCACTCACTCACTCACTCACTCACTCACTCACTCACTCACTCACTCACTCACTCACTCACTCACTCACTCACTCACTCACTCACTCACTCACTCACTCACTCACTCACTCACTCACTCACTCACTCACTCACTCACTCACTCACTCACTCACTCACTCACTCACTCACTCACTCACTCACTCACTCACTCACTCACTCACTCACTCACTCACTCACTCACTCACTCACTCACTCACTCACTCACTCACTCACTCACTCACTCACTCACTCACTCACTCACTCACTCACTCACTCACTCACTCACTCACTCACTCACTCACTCACTCACTCACTCACTCACTCACTCACTCACTCACTCACTCACTCACTCACTCACTCACTCACTCACTCACTCACTCACTCACTCACTCACTCACTCACTCACTCACTCACTCACTCACTCACTCACTCACTCACTCACTCACTCACTCACTCACTCACTCACTCACTCACTCACTCACTCACTCACTCACTCACTCACTCACTCACTCACTCACTCACTCACTCACTCACTCACTCACTCACTCACTCACTCACTCACTCACTCACTCACTCACTCACTCACTCACTCACTCACTCACTCACTCACTCACTCACTCACTCACTCACTCACTCACTCACTCACTCACTCACTCACTCACTCACTCACTCACTCACTCACTCACTCACTCACTCACTCACTCACTCACTCACTCACTCACTCACTCACTCACTCACTCACTCACTCACTCACTCACTCACTCACTCACTCACTCACTCACTCACTCACTCACTCACTCACTCACTCACTCACTCACTCACTCACTCACTCACTCACTCACTCACTCACTCACTCACTCACTCACTCACTCACTCACTCACTCACTCACTCACTCACTCACTCACTCACTCACTCACTCACTCACTCACTCACTCACTCACTCACTCACTCACTCACTCACTCACTCACTCACTCACTCACTCACTCACTCACTCACTCACTCACTCACTCACTCACTCACTCACTCACTCACTCACTCACTCACTCACTCACTCACTCACTCACTCACTCACTCACTCACTCACTCACTCACTCACTCACTCACTCACTCACTCACTCACTCACTCACTCACTCACTCACTCACTCACTCACTCACTCACTCACTCACTCACTCACTCACTCACTCACTCACTCACTCACTCACTCACTCACTCACTCACTCACTCACTCACTCACTCACTCACTCACTCACTCACTCACTCACTCACTCACTCACTCACTCACTCACTCACTCACTCACTCACTCACTCACTCACTCACTCACTCACTCACTCACTCACTCACTCACTCACTCACTCACTCACTCACTCACTCACTCACTCACTCACTCACTCACTCACTCACTCACTCACTCACTCACTCACTCACTCACTCACTCACTCACTCACTCACTCACTCACTCTGACGGGTACGCGTCTCGAACCTGGTCTGCTTGCTCTCAACGCAAGTGCATTATCCAATGCGCCACCGGACACCTCCGATAATACGTGTTTAGACCTAATATTTATTACAAGTCTTCATGATCGCCTCGTCTTGCGCCGCCTACCGACTGCATAAGAGGCTCTGTCAATGCTATAAACTTCAGTTTATTGTCTATATATGGATGCCCAGTCTATGACAACTTTGAAAATTGACATTGTAGAAATTTCAACAATTTCAGCAATATTTGATTTTATTTCCGAGACCTCAGACGTTTATATTTTTGTGAGTACTTCCACATGACTGGTGCGGCAAATATGAAAGCTATCAGGTATTCATTCTCAGCAGAAAGGTTTCTCTGCAATTATAAGTTATTAATTTATCTTCTTAAAAATTTATTTAAATTTTTTTTCAACCGTTGCCCGTTGCGACATCGCCACTGGCCGACAAATGGACGCTAACCGACCAGTGGTGTAGCCAGGAATTTATGATGGGGGTTTGGGTTTTTCCCTGGCCGAGTGCCGTTTCTGACACCAACCCAACAGTATTACAATAAATAAAATGGGAATTAAGTAGCAAAGGGAATAAAGTAAGAAAACAATTGTTACTACAAGCACTTGTCTTGTTTTTTCTTGTTTAAGTGGATAAATAACCTTTAAAAACTTTTTCCTAGGCCAATGGAGTTTTAACCCCCGAACCCCTCTTGTCTACACCACTGTAACCTACATTGCCAACATGTCTATTGGCTAATTAGCATAAGTTGCATAACGAATTTTTCCGGGTCAGGTCCTTAGAGATTGGATGCTAGAAACCACGTGACATACCGGCAGACCTGCAGTTGTTCTTAGGCCTATCAGCCGGCGCAATATAATAATAGACCTATCAATATTAGAGTCACGTGGTAAAATGTAAATGTAAATGTAATCGCATATTTATATAGCGGCTGTGTTATGGCTTCGACCCTGAGGGTGATATCCTTCACCACCGCTACTCCACGTTTATATTGCGACCGAGCCACCCGCAGTAAAGATCCGAGAAATTAATCTCTGACCGACCGGGAATCGAACCCGGGTCGCCGGCGCCGCAGTCTCGTTCGACGCTGTACTCTATCGAACTCGGATAGTGGTGAGTGCATAATGCCACGTGGTAACCTTTTTCCTCAAGGTCTGACACTTTGTCGATTTTGTTTTGAATTAGCATTTTCCGCGACTTCGATTTTGTGGAAGCTGTAGAAATCTCAAGATTACGATTACGATAGGCCGCATGGATGTTTCTGACCTAGCCTATAATAGTTTACGCAACTGTTCTCAAGCAACAATCCCAAGTGATTCGGCGTCTGTTATTAGCCTCGTGCGGGTAGGATACACCGACCGAGAGCCCACATTTTCAGCAACAGGGCTATAATTGCACAGGAACTGGTAATCTACTAACAGGCTTTACATACGATTTTTATATATTATGCGGACCATGAAGGCAGCCGAGATATCGGGTTCAAAGTTCAGAATACATTCAGTGGGCTGAGATAATGTGTGTACGTAGGCCTATGCGTATACGTGCGTGTGTAGGTATGTGTGTGCGTTTGTGTGTGTGTGTGTGTGTGTGTGTGAGTGTGTGCGCGCGCGTGTGTGTGTCCTTGTTCAAAACAACCATAAAAATTATGACTTGCCAATTTCACCGAATGGAGATGAGACAGATGTGCAGATATGCACGGGAAGAACTAATGTCTAGGCCTAAGGGTTATAATGTGTATTTCACAGATCTACGAAGGTTTGCGTGCGTGGAGCTCACGATAACCCCACGCAGAACGCACTGTCATGGGATGCTCAATCAAATAGGTGGTGATTGGCGGGTAGTGTATAGTGGCAAAACGGATAGGACTGTCAGTCGCGAGTTCGGGGGTTCAACACTTGGCCGAGATTTTGTTGTAGATTCGTGATGTACGCACACCTTTCAGCCAACTCAGCTACAATGAATGCAAGTCGATGAGATGATGATACGGCGAAGGAGAGGACTTTGGTATACGCCCTCATATACCGAGGTTAAGAAAAAGAAGTCGCTAGCACCTCATACCATTGTACCAATGGCGGCTATCAGCCAGGCTCAATATATCGCGCTTCTTCTGGTCAAAAACAAAGATATTTCTAAATGGGCCATGGCCGAATTGCCCCTGGATCCGCCCCTGGTCGCTAGCACCTCATACCAATGGCTTCTATCAGTTCAACTGCCAGAAGAGAGTCAGAGATGTCACGCAGAATCAAAGGCGATTAGAGAAATTTCGGGTCCCTAAAGACAAAGCAGTCACCACCCCACTAACCCCGGACTAACTTAAGTCTTTTTTGCACAATAAAATTAAATCATTTAGGCTTTTAGTCTCTGACTAACCACGAATAGTCGCATTCAATGAAAATAGAAATTACAATCACGTTGGTATCACGTGATATTCTATCCCCCTTAAAGCTATCCGGGAGATGAAATAATCTATCCCCGGATTATCCCGAATGGAGTATACCGGTCTAGACTATGAATACACGCGGAAGTACCTTTTTCAACTTCTCTTCATCTTGGGGTATACGATTGATACGGGGGATACTCTATTTCGCGAAACCGGAAAACCTGAATGGGTCTTAAACCTTAACAATTAATAATTATTATTGTGGGTCTTAAACCTTAACAATTAATAATTATTATTGTGTGAACGAAAAATTTCTAGAAGCTAGCTGAAATGATAAAATTGCGAGACAATGCGGGTACCACCTATAGATTAAAAATTTTATGCAATTCTGAATGTGTCTGTTGTAAATTTGAAGTTTAAACTTTAAACTGATGGTAGTTGTTACGTGTCAGCAATATTATATTTAAATCCTAAACTGTGTGCGCATAGATGCCCAACCCAGAGAGAAAATTAATGAGTCACAGAAAAGATGAGATTCAGTTGAGATCTGAGCGCCAAAAGGTGGTTTTTCTGGAAACAGTTTCACAGTCGGGAACTAGCATCAGAAAGGTCTGCCTGGCAACAGCCATCCTTAATTCCTTATCCAAAGAATAATCAAATCGCAGAGTCAGAAGAAGGCATGACATTCTCTACGCAGAGGCATTCGGTACCAACAGACAGAGGACATAATGGATGGCTGAGGAAGAGGTGTCGAATGCCTCTACAATTGACCCGGCCCTGCATGTTGATCAAACGCCTTATAAAAACAAGTCCAATGTACAACCGTCGAAGCTTCCAATAATATAATTAGCTGCACTATGACAAGTTAATCGATGCGAAAGTCAAGCACAGTTCTGAAAGTCACCGTCTGCATTGGTTGTGTGTTTTCGCAGGGAACAGACCTAGTACCTACAGCTCTGTCCGTTGTTAATCTTCAATCATGGTGCACTACACGCTGACCTACTTCAACGCGCGAGCAAGAGGCGAGGTGATTCGTCTGCTTTTTACACTCGCCGATGTTGAATATGAAGATGTACGAATTGAAGACGAAGGCTTCACCCCCGAACTGAAATCAAGTGAGCATCGCTTCTCATAACTAATCTGATGTCACTTGAAAAATAATTCGAATTTTAAAAATAATTTTATTTGTGGGCCTATTTCGCTTAATTTAATTTGGCCAGATAGCTAGGCTACTAGGCTACTTGATTAGTCGTTTTTTCCTGACCTCTTTTATCAGATGATTCACGACTGCTTCGTCAAGTCAGAACGATTATTTCGTTCTTGGTTGATTAATTTTGTTTGGAGGAGGTCTGAATAACGGTTGATGTAGCACATTCGTCCACTCATTCTTCGTCAGCATAAACCTGTCTTCCCACTTCAATTTCTGACGTTTTTAGATCATCTCTCTTAGTTCATTTAGTTTAGTGTCGTGAGGGCCGCATCAGGGCGAGTGCGGGCCCGGATGCTGTGATTACCTTGCGGGCCCCTTCTACATGTTAGCCCCCAGTGCACCAGGCACATAATAATTATATCATGTTCAGTCTCCTAATGAGACTAATGAGTGAAGCATACAATGCATTTTCCGTGATGTAGACCTATAGCTATTATAGGCCTATTAGTTTTCTAAGCCTAGCAAACCGCACTGTAGAGCGTCCTGATCTTTTTGTACCAAGGTCTTGGAATGGTCGGAGAAGAAAGAACCCTGTTAGGGTACACACAGTAAGAGAGAGACAAATGAAGTGGATAGGACACAGGCTGAGGGCAGACTCACTGCTAATAACGGTCATCGAAGGAAAACGAAGGGGGAACGAGCAAGAGTAAGACCACCACGACAGATCTAATGGCGCTGCATTGGACATGCAAAGCCCAACATTGAGGTCAATGGCGAGTCGGACTCAAGTCACTCAACCTGCCTATTACAAGAAGCAGAGGCTAGAGAAGAAGATGCTAAACTACAGGCTAAGGAAATTAAAAGTTGACCAATAACATTTCTTCTAAATTTATTACTTTTATTTCAATATAAGAGATAAGTAAGAGCGATTGACCTGCGTAGCCTATACTTTATGACATCACTGGGAAAGGTAACACTTCTCTAAGATAAAATTATTACTGCAGGTCTAATAATTTCATACGATTTCAACCAATTTATAAACTGTTAGTTCCAGTTAATAAATCTGAGAGAACTTTGCAAAAATTTTGTAACTTCCATAATAATTAATGGAGGAACTGGATCATTGTATAGTAAATTGACTGTCAGGAGTCAGTTGTGCCTAGTAGTCCAGCTTACTCACTTATAAATTAAACTTGGGAAGTTAGGGTTAGTAGGTGTCTCAAGTTTGAGTAAGCTAGATAATTTATTTTCTTAGAGCTTCACGTTGTTTTAACGCTCACGCCATTAATTAGGCAGGGCTTAAAGTGTGCCTGGACGGTCATGGACGGCGTCCATGCACTTGTTTTAAAATCTGAAGCCGTCCAGCCACTTATTGGCGAGCACAGACTGAAAAGGTAAGGGGCGTCCAGGCACTTCTTTTGGAGAGGTAAGGGGCGTCCAGGCACTTATTTTCCCACACTTTAAGCACTGTAATTAGGCCTAAATAAGTTTTAGTTGAATAGCCAAGGATAATGGAACTTGACGAGCTGTCGATTGCTAAATACATGTAGAGCTAGGCCTATCATTGCGCACTACATGTATCTGCTAAAAAGTTAAAACTTAAACTCTCTTTTAGTCTGTTTGCGGTTAACAACGTTTCTTGCTACCTGACTTGAATGTGCACTTCAAAACGTGGGACATTTTCAATTGCAATGTTTGTGCTTTCTATTAACTGCTATTATTAGTGGCGGGGAGTGGTGGTCCGTAGCTCAGTTGAGAGAGCGCTGGTCTATAAACTGAGTAGTCATTATCGCGACCCGGGTTCAAGCCTCGCTCAGGGCAAAAGATTATTTGAATTTTCTGTTAGCTGCCTGTGGCGTTTTCTGTTGTGTTGTTTGCCTCGTGTCTGTTGAGAATAAGATCGTCCCTCCCACTCCTGGCTTGGCCGAACCAGGAGCGTTCTTGCACATGGGCCTTTGTGTTAAGCTACCGAGCCTGTTGTAGCTGACTTGCGTGTCGTGCGAAGCTGGCCGTATTTTGTATAACTTGTACCTGTAATCGTTCTGCAGTCTGTCAGATTGAATGTTAATAAACGAATATTATTTTTTTTTGCCCTGAGGTACTTATGATCCCTCAGGGACTTACACCCTAATGCTAAGATAAAAACATCTGGAACGGCACCTAGTCGTCGTTGAAATCCAGTGCAGGAAACGAGCCGCGTATTATTATTATTATTATTATTATTATTATTATTATTATTATTATTATTTATTCATTATGACAATTTATATAGCACACGTTTATGCTGCTTCTCGGCCAAAAGAGCCTCCAACACAACCTCGGCGGAAGAGGACACTTTTCAGATTGCCGTAGGCCTATTATATAGAGTGTTGTATTGTGATATAATACCTTGTATTGTAGTTTGCATTGTATTGTATTACATCGTATTGACATGACATTGTGTTGAATGGTATTGCGGTGCATTTAAATTATCTATTTCGATTGTATTGTATTGGATCGTGTCAGGGGCGGATCCAGGGGCCAATTTGGTCATGGCCCCATTTAGAAATTTCTTTATTTTTGACCGGCTATTTTGGCTCGGAAATTGACCTGGCCCCCATGTGTAGTTCCGCAGGCCCTTCAAGGGCCTGCGTATACGGACCTCCTGGGCGTGGGAACTTTCCACGCCCAGGAAGTCCGTATACGAGGTCCGTGCGACAATTTTTTGATAGAAAAGTCATCATTTATTTTGGCGGATGAAATGTTATCTTTTTCTTGGAAATTCGAGACGAATGACTAAAAAGGGCATCAGATTTTTTCGCGACCATGACAAAAAAAGTTCCCTGTCCCAAGTCCCAAGACCGAAATTTTTTGCCCCCTTCAAAAATTTATGTTTCCGCCCTTGGATCGTGTGTTGATCCGCTCTTACTTTAGAATTTGAAATGTTTGTGCTTTTTATATAGCAGTATTATCCGCTCCGACAATAGAAAAACCAAAGGAAAACTCTTTAGAATTCTCATTGTTAGTGTCGCTTCGGAATTGCGTTGTGTAAGATTGTCTTGAGTACCTGTTGATTGCATTTTGTAGGAACACCTTTCGGTCAGATACCAATTCTGGACTTTGACGGGAAGACGTTCTGCCAGAGTGTCGCCATCGCTAGATATCTCGCTCGGAAATTCAGTGAGTGCACAGCAACGATTTAGCATTTCCATTTACCATCTAGTCGTTAATCACGTATCGTCATCATCGTAAAATTAAATCGCAGCCCTCGTGAGTAAGCGGGTGCTCCGCGCTTTGTTTTAGACCTACAATCAAGCACCATGGCTCAAGTGACACAATATTTCTGGCCTCACAGGGATTTGAACTCCCAACCTCTTGGTTGTAGTGCAGCAACTCACTAATTTTTTTAAAAATTTCTGTCGTTTTGTGCTCTCATCTTAAGACAAATTTAGCAGTCAATGCTAATGACATTCTATAGGTAGGCCTATTATATTGTATTTGATAAACTGCATTTTGTACCTGATAGCGGTGTGTCTATCAGTTTTTTTTACCATTAAAACGAATATAATAATAATAATAATAATAATAATAATAATAATAATAATAATAATAATAATAATAATAATAATAATAATAATCACTAGAGGAAGCTCTAAGGATTGCGTGAACTTCAACGTACTGTCTTTCCAGTGTTCGAACTGTGTTTGGTTTGCAGATCTGGCTGGTAAGACGGACTTGGATCAGCTACAAGCGGACATGATCGTGGACTGCACAGAAGATGGACTCAAACCGTATCTCGATATCATCCATTTAGAAGACGGTCCGAAAAAGGTACTATAGACCTAATGGGTTTGTCCGTGAGGTGGGGCATAAGTTTCTGGTTAAGCTGCTAATAAAATTTCTGAAGTAAACTAGTGGGAATCATGTGCTTGGAACCTGAGTCTGTTTATAGCTCACCTACGGTGACTGAAGTTCTTCCGGCGATCTGTACATTACAGCCACTGCTTGTATACTAATTAACTTTGCCATCAACGGCATTGACACCTGTTAATTGTCCAGGTTGATGTAAAGCTGATGTAAGGACTTACATGGATATACAGGGTGGGCCAAAAAAGACCCCCTATGTTTTTGGCCAATATCTTTACCAAAATTTCCAAATGAAATTTTACAGGCTTATAGACAATTCATATGTACACATCATGGCCAGATTTCATCAAAATATTTGCAACAGAACAAAAGTTATATCACTTTTAGTGAGGCCACCCACCGTTGTTTTACGATTCAAAAACGCGACGCAACAAAAGTAACATAAAACCGATCTAAATATTCTGGCCAATATCTTGGTCAGAAGTAAGAATACCGAAATGAAATTTTAGAGGCTTAAAGACAATTCATACCTGCATATGATGGCCAGATTTAATCAAAATATTTCAAACAGAAAAAGTTATGCCACTTTAGGAAGGTCACCCACCGTTTCTTGACGATTCAAAAAAACGAAACGCAACAAAAAAAGTAACAAAAAGACGATTTTTTTCTCATTTCAATTAATTGGTATCAAATAGCCTTTATATTGCCAGTTGATCATTATTATTAATATTTAAAAGAGAAACAGGTTACCAGCGTATAGCTTCGCATAACTGAAAAGTCACTTAGCAAGATCGATGACAATCAAATCGGTAAATAAGGAATCTATCAGATTAATCAACAGGTCCATCAAGAACTTTGCAAAGAGACTCGAAAGCAGTGTTGACACCGGTGGTGGGCACATTGAATACAAGTTGTGAAGCAATACCAAGTTCATTTGACAGCAGCTATTTGAGATGAAACTTAATAAAATCTTGTTTTTGCTACTTTTTGTTGCGTTTCGTTTTTGAATCGTCAAAACACGGTGGGTGGCCTCACTAAAAGCGGTATAACTTTTGTTTTGTCCGAAATATTTTCATGAAATCTGACTATCATGTGTACATATGAAATGTCTTTGAGCCTGTAAAATTTCATTTCGAAATTCTTACTTCTGGCCACGATATTGGCAAAAAACTATTTTTTTGCGTTTCGTTTTTAAAACATCAAAAAACGGGGGATGGCCTCACTAAAAGTGGTGTAACTTTTGTTGCGTTTGAAATATTTTGATGAAATCTGACCATCATGTGTAAATATGAATTGTCTTTAAGCCTGTAAAATTTCATGTAGAAATGTTTACTTTTGGTCAAAATATGGTCAAAAAAACGTAGGGGGTCTTTTTTGCCCACCCTGTAAATGTCGTCGTAAACGTTCTAACTGAAACAATAATAGCAGATCGCAATGGACTTTACATTAATTTCACAAGGCCATACCAATTTTGTTTACTGCATTGATCCCACCAGTTAGGTTAGAGCTGATTGCAATTTCTAAGGTCACATTTCTCAGAGTTTTATATAATATAGGCCTATGTGACGGATTACTGCAGACCTGTAATTCAACTTAGAATGCGATTATGACTTCACTGTTTCTGAAGATATCTTGGTTATCACCGGTGATTGAACTGAATTTATTTTCGCTTAGACGGAGTTGCAGAAGAAATATTCTGAAGAGCAACTTCCAGTTTCATACGCCTATCTCGAAAAGATTCTCGAGTCGAACAACGGAGGAGACGGATTTTTCGTGGGAGACAGCGTAAGCAAGATTTTTTATTCTTAAGGGGGAAGATTGGACATTGTGGCGTTGTTTTCGGAATTGTAGTATGCCCAATGGTATAATTTTATCTACTCCACAAAGTTTTGACGAGGAATCCCCTCCCCTTCTCAGTGACATTTATAAATAGTTTATTGTGAGAAGGATGGCAGCGTCAATTCATGCAACATAAGTTACATAACCCAACAAGTAAGTTATCTAATGTGAAAGCAACCTGTCAGCTTTACGATTGAAATAAGTATGTCAGAAAACACCGCAGTATTTATTGTCGTTGCTTGAACGTACTTCACCATTCAGCCAACCCGGTCACCCCAGTCACTTTTCTGTCCAACTCTCTCTCTCTCTCTCTCTCTCTCTCTCTCTCTCTCTCTCTCTCTCTCTCTCTCTCTCTCTCTCTCTCCCCCGCCGGTCACAGCTCATGTCAAGTTTTCCAACCGAGACATATCCAACGCAGCTGAAATTTTATCTGATTTGACCATTAAGGATATATCGATCAATGATCACACGCATTTGATCTCTTCCACGCTATTTTCCATTACTTGCAAAATGTTTCTTTTTCTGCACAGCTCACATGGGCCGATCTGACCTTTCATGTGTTCACCGATTGGGCCAAGTATGGCGGTAACGAGGCTCTTCTGGACAAATATCCGAAGCTGAAGGCTCTGCAGAAGCGAGTGGAGAGCATCCCGAAGGTGGCCGCGTGGATTGCTAAGCGTCCAGTTACCGAATTCTAGACAAAGAATTTTGTCTCGCATGACAGAAAACATTAAATCTATTAGTTTAATCGCCACGCAGTTCGTAGATCCTCGAGAAAGGCGAGTAGATTCTAGGTCAGGCGGATGTAAGGCAATGATTATATCAATTATTTGTAAATTGCATTTCGTATGTTAAACTTTAGACATTAAATTTTAGCTTCTAGCTGTTATAGTTGAAATGCAATTAGCCTAAGTCTTCTGCATTCAAAGGCTTTTATCTGACAATACGATTGAAACAATCTGAATGAACAAACTTTATAAGCTCAAAGTAAATGGCTGAATTGGGGGCCGGGGGGCAGTGGCCTTTCTTTACGTGGTTTAAAGCACAGAGAAACCTTGCTCCCTTGTCATCCAGTGGCATGGACAATAGTTGAGAGGCAGCAACAATCCCTAAGTCAACTTGAAGACTGTTTGCGTTAAGCAACTATTGGAATACCTTTGAATATAATTATATCTGCAGAGAAAAGATTTTAGTATCTTGTATATTAGCTGTTTAGACGGCTTATTGGGGTCGGCTGGTGGTGCATTGGATAACACAGTGGCGTGGAGATCAGCGGAGCTGAGTTCGATTCCCGAAGCCCCCACCCCATAGGATAGACGTGCTTTTGTAGGCTGCTTTTTTTGGTGCGCTTGTATTGGATGTTGTCTCAGCTTGTCTGTTCTGTTGTTATTTTAGATTGATGCTAATTAAGATTATTTCATGTAGACTAATTCTGTTGCGTTGTGTCAGTCTGAAAGATAAAAATGAAGATTATGTATATGCTATGCTGGGGGCGTTACTTTGGGCCAGAAAGTTTAGAGTAGGGTCCACTAAATTATTTCTCATCCGTTCTCATTGTGACCCCCTAAAACGCGACGGAAGATCGTAGCAAGTGGAGAAGGTTGACCATGGCGGTCGCTAAGATTCAAAGAATCGTCGGCACAAGGTGACAAGGTGAAATGGCAGTAGCGTTGTCCTACATGTATAATTGTACAATTATAGGCCTATATGCTTCATCGCTATCGTGCTCTGGGAATTTCTATACAGTGCCCACTAAAGTAGTCGCGGGAGCCTGCCTAAATAAAGTTGCGTCTTAAAAAGACAGAATAATTATGAATTATATAATGAATACTTGAATAGACATTGGACCAAGACTCGAATATTCAGGTATTCCATCAGATGTCTAAGCCTAGGTGTGAAGTGGCCAGAGAGGTGGAAGCAGGAGAATTCGAGATACGATTTAGGCTATTAAAGAGTAGGCTACATATAGTGTTTTCAGCTTTGAGTGAAACACCTACGAAGCCGAAGCAGTGCCGGCGCCAGGATTTCAGTTTCGGGGAGGGGGCTGAGCCCCGCGGCGAAAATTTTCCATTTTCGCCGCCAAAATTTCTGACGACCTTTTTTTTTTAGTCATCGACCGAAAATCTTGGATATTTCAATGTAAAAAAATTCGGATGTCCCTTTTTAGGGGGGCTGAACCTCTTGTAGGGTGGCTTAGCCCCCCCCCCCCCCCCCACATCCCCCTAGCGCCGCCACTGAGCCGAAGCCGAAGCCCTGCCGCGGAGGAATGGGTCTCTGTGCAGCAATCGCGTAGGTAGGCCTAATTAACCTACTCGGGCGCAGCTCCGTGAAGTGATTTGAAGACAATTAATTTAAAGTTACAGACAGAGTTAGAACTCGATGCGAAATGCAACAGACAGCATTATAGCAGTTCGACAGCGAGGGGCCAAGAGTTCAGCTTGATCAGCCGATCGGAGGTCAGATCACCGCTGGACACTAGAGGTGGGTGGGACAGCAGAGTTCCTGTAGGTACATGGGAGCTAGACCCTCCATGCAGCGCCAGACTAATGCAGAAACCCTACATGTATATGTGATCCGCTGTGGAATTGGAAGCCAGTGGAGGAAACCCGCATGTACTCCGTGACTTGATCAAATTTTGGGATGCGACCAATAAGACGTGAGGCTGTGCGCAGAACCCGGTCCAGACACACATGACTCCACCGAAGTGTGCTGATAGCCTAGAGTAGCCTAACCTATTGAAGATTTTTGCTAGAATCACATTTATCTGGGTGAGTGTTGTATGTAGCTGTAGGTTAGCGCTCAGACGTAGAGGTGGAGGTGTGATGGATATCAGAAAGTAATGTGATTTAGGAGCTTTCCTTTTCGTCAAGTGATCTGCTTTCGAAAATTTTCTGGGTCAGTGATAGGCTACGAACGCATAAATTATGTTGTCTATGCAAATAGCCGTTGATCTACATTTCCAACGTATTTGCATAACGAATTCTGCCGAGTCACGTCGTCGTCAGAGATTGGATGCTGGAAACCACGTGACATGCAGCATATAATTATCAGCATGCGCTCTGCATAGATCCATAAACACTAGAGTGACTTGGTCGGTTCGTTGGACGCTGTACTTTGTGTTGAACTTGGATACGGGTGAGTGTATCATTGACATCATGCCACGTCATAGGCTAACTCTTTTTTCTTCAGGGTATCAAATCATTGCACCGCTGCCACCGCCATTGACTGGAATGAGTATACTATCTGCTCCGACTCATTGCTCTATTTATTACACGTCTGCTGAAGTCTTGTCTTTCAGCGTTTGTATTGATTTTTGTAAACCGAACGTCTACAGATAACACGGCAAAGCACGGACCACGCCAGGGCAGATGCTCCCCAGAGTCCCCACTGATGCCAACCCAAAGCCTGGACGATGTAGAATGGCAACGCTGATATAATTGATGTGCTACTGCTGTCGTTTAAGAGAAATTGTACATTCTTTATCAGACTCCACCCCACTAGCACCATCACCGACAACCACCGTAGCACCACGTTTTCTCCTCGGTTTGACCTCCCGATTTTGACCTGGCACCGGAACGAAAAGGCAGCTCTGGCTATTGCGGACTTGATTTGACATGGCCCCGTGAATAAGCTGGTCTCCCTGACGTTGCTTTTGTGGGCGCTGAGAAATTCTCAAAGATTTTACATTACATTACATTGCATATATTATAATGGCATGACCTTAACAGCGAACGAATCAACTGAGAATTGATGTCGTGGATGTTTCGTAAAAGACCCCATAAGTGATGGCTGGTGTGGTGGACTGCTGGTCGAGACGGCTGGGGATCTAATCCCATCAAGGGCAGAAATTTGGTTCCACATTTCTGCTCCGATCCTCGTGCGCCCCTATTGCCAACCAATTATGAGTCGAGTAGAGACTGATTGTACACTGTCATTCATTCATTCATTCATTCCGAAAACTTATATAGCGCCCCTTCAATAAGCCTACTCAAAGAAGACTGACCACGACCTCATATGCCGAGGCCAAGAAGCTAAAGTTGTTAGGACTTCAAACGCAGCTGCTATACTCTAGCCCTGAGACAGCCTCAGGGCTAGCGTATAGACAGCTGTTTCTCTTGGGCCAAGTGATTCGATCGACGTATGTAGGCCATATTATAAGTCTCGTGCGGGTATAGGATAGGACCGAGAGCTCACATTTCGGCCTCGCATGGATATTGCATAGAGGCTGATAACAGACCATACATATTATGCGAAAATTACGGACCCCTTAATAGAAGCGCGAAGCACTTGTATAATACTGGTGTCGACTACGTGAATATATTTACACAGACTAAACAGCCAAGATAAAATGATCGTGTTCAAAGTTCAGGCATACATTCAAGTGCGCTTGTGAAACGATTGAGGGAGTCTCCTTGTTCAGAACAGCTCTCAAATTGTCACGTGTCTATACTTCAAAAATCTGCAAAGGTTCGCGTTCGCTGGAGTTAACCTTACGTACAAAAACGTACTGGCAAGCTCCAGTGGCGGCGCTATAGGGGAGGGGCTAGGGGTTAAGCCCCCGAAAGGCCATCTGTTTTTTACATGTAAAAATGAAACATTTCCATGATCAGCCCCCTAAAAACTGAAGCCATATGCAAGAGATTTCGACCAAATGACTCAAACAAAAGTCGTCAGAAATTTTGGCCGGTGAAAATGGAAAATTTCCTCCGCGGGATTCAGCCTCCCAAAACTGAAATCCTGGCGCCGCCACTGGCAAACTCTAGCCAAATGGGTTGGGACGGATAGCGTAGTGGCAAGCGAGTTGGACTGTACATGTAAGTCGCCAGTTCGGGGTTCAAAACCCTGCCAAGACAGAGATTTTGTTCGAATTTCACCTATAAGCCAACTGAGCTACAATGAGTAACTGATCACACACTGTCGGTTGAAAGTTGAGGCAGCGAGGGAGAGGACTTGGAACTCACTCTCATAATTATGCTGTGGCTGTAAGGTAAAGAAGTTACTGCAAGCACCTCATGCCAAACTCACGAGACTGCACTTTTCTTCTTCTTCTTCTTCTTCTTCTTCTTCTTCTTCTTCTTCTTCTTCTTCTTCTTCCTCCTCCTCCTCCTCCTCCTCATTGCCTACTGAAGAACGAATAGATCAACCTTAACTATTTTTTTATGAGCAGATGATTTTAGAAGCAAGTTGAAATAATAGAATTGCGGATGCCACTGTGATATAATATTTATATGACGCAATTATGAATTTTTTTATTGTTAATTTCCTGAAGTTTAAACTGATTGTAGCTGTTGAGTGTCAGAAATATTATGTTTGAAAAAGCAGAAATCCAAAATGTTGTATGATCTAAATATAGGCTACACAACCCAGACTCCGGGTATTAATTTTTCGTCTGACCTCCCCAACTCTCCGGCGGACCTGCATGGAGGAAATAAATTACCGAACAGATGAGTCTTAGCTGACGTCATTCTGAATTCCAGAAGAGATTTTGCTGAACGAACGTTTTTAGTAGATGGCTTCATCGCTTGTGACCAGCAGTAGAAAAGGTCGTCTGCCGATTATCATAGCCATCCTTAGATAGGATACATCCTTATCTAAGAAATGGTTGTATTGCGAAAGTCAGAAGACGTGACTTTCTCTACTGTAGAGCAGAGCTTAAAGTGTGACTGGACGGTCATGCACGGCGTGCACGCATTCATTTTTAATCTGATCTCCGTCGTCCTTCCACTTAATAAACCAGCTCAGCTATCGGAACGGTAAGGAACGTCCAGGCACTTCTTGTCTTACGCTTTAAGCACTGCTACAGATACGTAGGCCTATCTGATATCAGCATAGACTGAATACATTGTGGATGGTTAAAAAGTAGGTCAATGTCTTATGCAATTGACCCGGTCTTTAACGTTGATTAGACAAACTGTGACGCCTTAATATGAAAACAAGTCCAAAGTGCAACCCTCGAAACTTCTAATACATAATTTTGAACTATGACAGTCAATCGACGCGAAAGTCGAGCATAGTTCTGAAAGTCACCGTCTGCATTGGTTGTGTTTTTCGCCGAGAACAGTAGGCCTACTGTTGTGGCCAACGTTAATCTTCAATCATGGTGCACTACAAGCTGACCTACTTCAACGCGCGAGCAAGAGGCGAGTTGATTCGTCTGCTTTTTACACTCGCCGACGTGGAATATGAAGATGTACGAATTGAAAACATTACAGGCTTCACCCCCGAACTGAAGTCAAGTGAGCATCGCTTCTCATATTAACTGATCTGATGTCACTTGAAAAATTCGCAAGTTTTTAAAATTTAGTTATCTTCCTATTTCGCTTAATTTAATTTGGTGAGATAGCTAGGCTACTTAATTAGTCGATTCGTGTTTTCTAACCTCTTTTATCAGATGATTCACGACTGCTGCTGCGTCAAGTGACTCAAGTCTGAACGATTATTTCGTTATTGGATTATTAATTTGTTTGGAGGTCTGGATAACGGTCAGTTTAGCGCCTTCGTCCACTCATTCTTCGTCAACGTAAACCTGTATTCCTGCTTCAATTCTTGACATTTTGGATCATCTCTCTTAGTTCATTTAGTTTAGTGTCGACTCTGTCGTCTATTTTTGTTACTCCCATAATGGAGGAACTGGATCATTGTATAGTAAATTGACTGTCAGGAGTAAGTTCCGCCTAGTAGTCCAGCCTACTCACTTATGAATTAAACTTGGGAAGTTATAGGGTTGGCAGGTGCTTAAGTTTGAGTGGATATTTTCTTTGAGCTTCACGTTGTTTTCACGCTCACGTCATTAATTAAATAATTTTTAGTTGAATCATGGAATTTGACGAGCTGTCGATTGCAAAATAGAGCTACCATTGCGCACCATTTGTCAAAAAGTTATAACTTAACCTCTCTTTTAGGCTAGTCTGTTTGCGGTTAACAACGTTTCTTGCTACCTGGTTTCAAAGTGCACTTCCAAACTTGTGATATTTTCAATTGCAATGTGTGCGCTTTCTATTTACTGGTATTACTTATCCATTATGACAATTTATATAGCGCGCCTTTATGCTGCTTCTCGGCCAAAAGAACCTCCCACACAACCTCGGCGGAAGAGGACAGTTTTCAGATTGCCGTAGGCGGCAGGCCTATAGTGTATTGTATTGTGTTATGATACCTTGTATTGTAATTTGCATTGCATTGTATTGTATTGCATCATATTGACATGTGTTGGATGGTATTGCGGTGCATTGAAATGCATCTATTTCGATTGTATTGCATTGTAGTGAATCGTGTGCTGATCCGCTCTTACTTTAGAATTTGAAATGTTTGTGCTTTTTATATAGTAGTATTATCCGCTCCGACAATAGAAAAACCAAGAGAAAACTCTTTAGAATTCTCATTGTTAGTGCCGCTTCGGAATTGCGTTGTGTAAGGATGTATTGACTACCTCTTGATTGCATTTTGTAGGAACACCTTTCGGTCAGATACCAATTCTGGAGTTTGACGGGAAGACGTTTTGCCAGAGTTACGCCATTAGTAGATATCTCGCTCGGAAATTCAGTGAGTGTCTTGTAGCGATTTAGCACTACCATCTAGTCGTTAATCTCGTATCGCCGTCATCGTAGAATTAAATCGCAGCCCTCGTGAGTAAGCCGGTGCCCTGCGCTTTGCTTTACATATTTCGAGTTGGCTATTGCCAATCAAGCACCAATCATGGTTCAAGTGACAAAATCTTTCTGGCCTCACAGGGATCTGAACTCCCAACCTCTTGGTTAGGCTATAACTTATAGTGCAGCAACTCACTAGAGGAAGCTCTAAGTATCGCCGTGAACTTCAGCGTACTCATGGGCGCCGGCAGAAATTTTGCAGGAGGGGACAAAACACGATGGTCAAGGTTTTAAAAATTTGTAGCAAGAGGTCACAAAAAGCAAAACAGGGAGTTACGAACATGCATGGATATTTTTCATAGAGGTTTCTCGTTACGAATTTCTCAGTTTCACTTTTTAAAATTTCTAATATGACTTGTTTCTTTATGCAAAGAAATTTGTTTTAAAAATCGAAAGGTATTAGTTAGAAGTATGTTTTTTTATTCTCCAATGCGAAGAAATTTGTTATAAACCCCAAAAGTAGTAGTAAAAAAAAAGATTTCAATTTTCGAGGGGGCAAGTGCCCCCTCTTGCCCCTATGTGCGGGCGCCCATTTTTCTTTCCACTGTGCGGGCACCCATGAACGTACCGTCTTTCCAGTGTGCGAGCTGTGTTTGGTTTGCAGATCTGGCTGGTAAGACGGACTTGGATCAGCTACAAGCGGACATGATCGTGGACTGCACGGAAGATGGATTCAAACCGTTTCTCAATACCCTCTATTTAGAAGACGGCCCGAAAAAGGTATTTTAGGCCTACTGGGTTTTTGCGCGAGGTGGAGCATACGTTCTTGGCTCAGCTGCTAATAAAATTTCTGAGATAAACTACGTGGGAATCATTTGCTTGGAACCTGAGTCTGTTTGTAGCTCACGTACGTTGACTGAAGTTCTGCCGGTGATCTGTATATTACAGTCACTGGTTTTATACTGATTGACTTTGCTATCAACGGTATTGACACCTGTTAATTATTGTTCAGGGTTGATGTAAGGCTGATGTAAGGACGTAGGGCCTACATGCATTTCAATGTCGTGGTAAACGTTATGACTGAATTAATTAACAATAAGAGTATACTCAATGGACTATTGACTACATTAATTCCACAAGGCTATGCCAATTTTCTTCACTGCATTGATACCAGTTATAAGCTAGAGCATTATTGCAACTTCTAAAGTCATATTTTCTCAGAGTTTTATATTATAATGCCTGAGTGACGGATTACTGCAGTAATGTAATTCAAATAAGAATGGAATTACGAATTCAATATTTCCGAAGATATCTTGGTTATCACCGGTGATTTAACTGAATTTATTTTCGCTTAGACGGAGTTGCAGAAGAAATATTCCGAAGAGCAGCTTCCAGTTTCATACGCCTATCTCGAAAAGATTCTCGAGTCGAACAACGGAGGAGACGGATTTTTCGTGGGAGACAGCGTAAGCAAGATCTTCTATTTTTAAGGGGGGAAGATTGGACATTGGGGCGTTTTAATCGGAATTGTAGTATAAATACCCAATGGTGTAGCTATATCTACCCCACAAAGTGTTAGCGACCAATCCCCACTCCTTCTCAGTGACATTTATAACTAGTTTATTGTGAGAAGGATGGCAGCGTCAATTCATGCAACATAACCCAACAAGTAAGTAAGTTATCTAATGTGAAAGCAATCTGTCAGCTTTACGATTGGTAAGTAGGCCTATGTCAAAAAACACCGCAGTAAATATTGTCGCTGCCTGAACGTACTTCACCATTCAGTCAATCCGGTCACCCCGTCACTCTTCTATCCCTCTCTCCCGCCGGTCACAGTTCATGTCAAGTTCTCCAACTGAGACATATCCAACGCAGCTGGAATATTATCTGATTTGACCATTAGGGATATATTGATCGATGATCATTTGAATTTGATCTCTTCCACGCTATTTTCAATTACCTTCAAAATGTTTCTTTTTCTGTACAGCTCACATGGGCCGATCTAGCCTTTCATGTGTTCACCGGCTGGGCCAAGTCTGGCGGTAACGAGGCACTTCTGGACAAATATCCGAAGCTGAAGGCTCTGCAGAAGCGAGTGGAAAGCGTCCCGAAGGTGGCCGCATGGATTGCCAAGCGTCCGATTACCGAATTCTAGAGAAAATTATAGTCTCGCATGACAGAAAACATGAAATCTATAATTATTTTAATCGCCACGCAGTTCGTAGATCGTCGAGAAAGGCGAGTAGATTTTAGGTCAGGCGGATGTAATGCAATGATTATATCAATTATTTGTAGATTGTATTTCGTATGTTAAACTTTAGACATTAAATCTTAGCTTCTAGCCCTTATCGTTGAAATGCAATTAGCCTAAGTCT
This sequence comes from Lumbricus terrestris, assembly GCA_949752735.1. Classification (NCBI taxonomy): domain Eukaryota; kingdom Metazoa; phylum Annelida; class Clitellata; order Crassiclitellata; family Lumbricidae; genus Lumbricus; species Lumbricus terrestris. Next base: position 2,042,114 of record OX457042.1, on the reverse strand, counting down.
TCTGCATTCAAGGGCTTTTACCTGACAATACGATTGAAACAATTAATGGATGGATCCGATTTGACCAGGGTCTACGACAACAGAGGCCGTTACCCTGGACAGAAATTTGCTCGGCATATTACATCACTTAAACTGAAGGATCAAACCTTATAAGCTCAAAGTAAATGGCAAAACTTGGGTGATCAGTGGCCTATCTTTACGTGGTTTAGAGAACAGAGAAACCTCGCTCCCTTAGCATCCAGTGTCAAGGACAAGTGTTACCAGTCCTCTCAAGTCAACTTGAAGACTGTTTGAGTTAAGCAACTATTGGAATACCTTCGAATACATTATATCTGCAGAGAAAAGGTTTTAGTATCGTGTATATTAGCTGTTTAGACGGCTTATTGTGGTCGGTTGGTGACGCACTGGTTAACGCACTGGCGTGGAGATCAGTGTATTTGAGTTCGATTCTGGAATTCGATGCGAAATGCAACAGACAGCATTACAGCAATTCGACAGCGAGGGGCTAAGAAGGGTTCTGCTTGATCAGCCGATCAGAGGTCAGATCGCCGCTGGACACAGGAGATGGGACGGCAGAGTTCCTGTAGGTACATGGGAGATAGACCATCCACGCAGCTCCAGACTAATGCAGAAACCCTATAATAATTATTGATCTACTGTGGAATTGGAAGCCAGTGGATGACATTCTGACATTCTTCACTTGATCAAATTTAGGGATGCGACCAATAAGACGTGCGGCCCTGCGCATAACCCGGTCAAGACACCCAATCCGGATCGCCATAGGCAGTCGGATGACTAGCAGACTAAGGTGTGTACGCTATGAAGCGGCCAGGAGGGTGAAGGAGGGTTCGGGATACGATTATTTTAAGCTATTAAAGAGTATAGTGTTTTCAGCTTTGAATGAAAGAGTCGTGAAGAGATAGCAAGAGATGAGGTCCTGGTTGGTTCGTACGATGAGCAGAAATTTATGCAATACAGGAGGAGTTTTTTCGGCAGAGGTGGAACTATGTGGCTATGGAAAAATGTAGAAAATTTTACTGACGAAGTGACGGAAGTGCGGATGGTTGTTAGGTCAAAAAAAGGAACGGTTTGAATTAAATGGTTGGACGGTGAAGAACTGATGGAGATAGGAGAACCCGGAGGATTGAAGTGTTCTGTAAGTGAGTGTTCGTGATTGTAATCGTAATATCCATACGTTTAAATGGCCAGTCGACAGCTAAGAGCGGGGAACCAGTTTATTCACGAGCGCTGCGTTGAGTCAAAAAGGTTTTGCGAAAGAGTAGGCCTAGTCCAACGGAGATCCGGATCGGGCTACGATTGAATCAGAGGGGCGGAACAGCTACTAAGGCGGCACAGACGGGTGTAGTCTGGGTCGGGAATCAGGAGGGTGGAGGATCAGATGAGACAGGGTAAGAGTTCTTGACGAGGTGTGACTTCAATTTAGAATAAAAAGCCCGAGGTGTGATGGATAGAGGAACCTGGATAAGTTGATAGTGAGTGATTATAATTATGGTGTAGGAACTGAAAATGAGCGGAATTCAGGCGTGTTGTTGAGTTAGATCTGCGTATGGAATTTCGTGTCATTTAGACGAATGCATAAAATTAATAATCTATATGTGTGTTTCATACAAATGGACGCTAACCGACCAGTGGTGTAGCCAGGAATTTATGATGGGGGTTGGGGTTTTTCCCTGGCCGAGTGCCGTTTCTAACACCAACCCAACAGTATTACAGTAAATAAAATGGGAATTAAGTAGCAAAGGGAATAGAGTAAGAAAACAATTGTTACTACAAGCACTTGTCTTGTTTTTTTCTTGTTTAAGTGGATAAATAACCTTTAAAAACTTTTTCCTAGGCCAATGGGGTTTTAACCCCCCGAACCCCTCTTGTCTACACCACTGTAACCTACATTGCCAACATGTCTATTGGCTAATTAGCATAAGTTGCATAACGAATTTTTCCGGGTCATGTCCTTAGAGATTGGATGCTAGAAACCACGTGACATACCGGCAGACCTGCAGTTGTTCTTATCAGCCGGCGCAATATAATAATAGACCTATCAATATTAGAGTCACGTGGTAGTCTCGTTCGATGCTGTACTCTATCGAACTCGGATAGTGGTGAGTGCATCATGCCACGTGGTAACCTTTTTCCTCAAGGTCTGACACTTTGTCGATTTTGTTTTGAATTAGCATTTTCCGCGACTTCGATTTTGTGGAAACTGTAGAAATCTCGAGATTACGATTACGATTACGATAGGCCGCATGGCTGTTTCTGACCTAGCCTATAATAGCTTACGCAACTGTTCTCTAGCAACAATCCCAAGTGATTCGGCGTCTGTTATTAGCCTCGTGCGGGTAGGATACACCGACCGAGAGCACACATTTCAGCATCGCAGGGCTATAATTGCACAGGAACTGGTAATCTACTAGTAGGCTTTACATACGATATCGGGTTCAAAGTTCAGAATACATTCAGTGGGCTGAGATAATGTGTGTACGTATGCGTATACGTGCGTGTGTAGGTATGTGTGTGCGTTTGTGTGTGTGTGAGTGTGAGTGTGTGTGTGTGTGCGCGCGTGTGTGTGTCCTTGTTCAAAACCATAAAAATTATGACTTGTCAATTTCACCGAATGGAGATGAGACAGATATGCAGATATGCACGGAAAGAACTAATGTCTAAGGGTTATAATGTGTATTTCACAGATCTACGAAGGTTTGCGTGCGTGGAGCTCACGATAACCCCACGCAGAACGCACTGCCATGGGAAGCTCAGTCAAATAGGTGGTGATTGGCGGGTAGTGTATAGTGGCAAAACGGATAGGACTGTCAGTCGCGAGTTCGGGGGTTCAACACTCGGCCGAGATTTTGTTGTAGATTCATGGTGTACGCACACCTTTCAGCCAACTCAGCTACAATGAATGCAAGTCAATGGGATGATGACGCGGCGATGGAGAGGACTTTGGTACCCGCACACATATGCCGAGGTTAAGAAAAAGAAATCGCTAGCACATCATACCAATGGCTACCATCAGTTCGACTGCCAGAAGAGAGTTAGAGATGTCTCGCAGAATCAGAGGCGATTAGAGAAATTCTGGGTCCCTAAAGACAAAGCAGTCACCACCCCACTAACCCCCGGACTAACTTAAGTCTTTTTTGCACAATAAAATTAAATCATTTAGGCTTTTAGTCTCTGACTAACCACGAATAGTCGCATTCAATGAAAATAGAAATTACGATCACGTTGGTATCACGTGATATTCTATCCCCCTTAAAGCTATCCGGAGGATGAAATAATCTATCCCCCCGGATTATCCCGAATGGAGTATACCGGTCTAGACTATGAATACACGCGGAAGTACCTTTTTCAACTTCTCTTCATCTTGGGGTATACGATTAATACGGGTATACTCTGTTTCACGAAACCGGAAAACCTGATTGCGTCTTAAATCTTAACAATTAATTATTATTGTGTGAACGAAAAATTTCTAGAAGCTAGCTGAAATGATAAAATTGCGGGACAATGCGGGTACCACTTATAGATTTAAAATTTTATGCAATTCTGAATGTGTCTGTTGTAAATTTGAAGTTTAAGCTGATGGTAGTTGTTACGTGTCAGTAATATAATATTTAAATCCTAAACTGTGTGCGCATAGATGCCCAGCCCAGAGAGAAAATTAATGAGTCACAGAAAAGATGAGATTCAGTTGAGATCTTAACGCCAAAATGTGGTTTTTGTTGAACGCAAGTCTTCAGGAGACAGTTTCAAAGTCGGTGATCGGCATCAGAAAAGTCTGCCTGACAACAGACATCCTTAATTCCTTATCCAAAGAATAGATATATTGCAAAGTCAGAAAAAGACATGACTTTCTCTACGCAGAGGCATTCGTTATCAACCGACAGAGGACATAATGGATGGCTGAGGAAGAGGTGTCGAATGCCTCTGCAATTGACCCGGTCCTGCATGTTGATCAAATGCCTTATAAAAACAAGTCCAATGTACAACCGCCGAAGCCTCTAATATAATATTGCTGCACTATGAAAAGATAATCGATGCGAAAGTCAAGCATAGCTCTGAAAGTCACCGTCTGCATTGGTTGTGTGTTTTCGCAGGGAACAGACCTAGTACCTACAGCTCTGTCCGTTGTTGATCTTCAATCATGGTGCACTACAAGCTGACTTACTTCAACGCACGAGCAAGAGGCGAGGTGATTCGTCTGCTTTTTACACTCGCCGATGTTGAATATGAAGATGTACGAATTGAAGACGAAGGCTTCACCCCCGAACTGAAATCAAGTGAGCATCGCTTCTCATAACTGATCTGATGTCACTTGAAAAAATAATTCGCATTTTTAAAATAATTTTATTTGTGGACCTATTTCGCTTATTTTAATTTGGCCAGATAGCTAGGCTACTTGATTAGTCATTTTTTCCTGACCTCTTTTATCAGATGATTCACGACTGCTTCGTCAAGTCGGAACGATTATTTCGTTCTTGGTTGATTAATTTTGTTTGGAGGAGGTCTGAATAACAGTCAATGTAGCACATTCGTCCACTCATTCTTCGCCAACATAAACCTGTCTTCCCACTTCAATTCCTGACGTTTTTAGATCATCTCTCTTAGTTCATTTAGTTTAGTGTCGTGAGGGCCGCATCAGGGCGAGTGCGGGCCCGGATACTGTGATTACCTTGCGGGCCCCTTCTACATGTTAGCCACCAGTGCACCAGGCACATAACTATATCATGTTCAGTCTCCTAATGAGACTAATGAGTGAAGCATACAATGCATTTTCCGTGATGTAGACCTAGGCCTATTAGTTTTCTAAGCCTAGCAAACCGCACTGTAGAGCGTCCTGATCTTTTTGTACCAAGGTCTTGGAATGGTCGGAGAAGAAAGAACCCTGTTAGGGTACACACAGTAAGAGAGAGACAAATGAAGTGGATAGGACACAGGCTGAGGGCAGACTCACTGCTAATAACGGTCATCGAAGGAAAACGAAGGGGGAAACGAGCAAGAGTAAGACCACCACGACAGATCTAATGGCGCTGAATTGGATATGCAAAGCCCAACATTTAGGTCAATGGCGAGTCGGACTCAAGTCACTCAACCTGCCTATTACAAGAAGCAGAGGCTAGAGAAGAAGATGCTAAACTACAGGCTAAGGAAATTAAAAGTTGACCAATAACATTTCTTCTAAATTTATTACTTTTATTTCAATATAAGAGATAAGTAAGAGCGATTGACCTGCGTAGCCTATACTTTATGACATCCCTGGGAAAGGTAACACTTCTCTAAGATAAAATTATTACTGCAGGTCTAATAATTTCATACGATTTCAACCAATTTATAAACTGTGAGTTCCAGTTAATAAATCTGAGAGAACTTTGCAAACATTTTGTAACTTCCATAATAATTAATGGAGGAACTGGATCATTGTATAGTAAATTGACTGTCAGGAGTCAGTTGTGCCTAGTAGTCCAGCTTACTCACTTAGGCCCTATAAATTAAACTTGGGAAGTTAGGGTTAGTAGGTGTCTCAAGTTTGAGTAGGCTAGATAATTTATTTTCTTAGAGCTTCACGTTGTTTTAACGCTCACGCCATTATTATTAAATAAGTTTTAGTTGAATAGCCAAGGATAATGGAACTTGACGAGCTGTCGATTGCTAAATACATGTAGAGCTAGGCCTATCATTGCGCAATGCGCACTACATGTATCTGCTAAAAAGTTAAAACTTAAACTCTCTTTTAGTCTGTTTGCGGTTAACAACGTTTCTTGCTACCTGACTTGAATGTGCACTTCAAAACGTGGGACATTTTCAATTGCAATGTTTGTGCTTTCTATTAACTGCTATTATTAGTGGCGGGGGGGGTGGTGGTCCGTAGCTCAGTTGAGAGAGCGCTGGTATATAAACTGAGTAAGCTTAGTCATTATCGCGACCCGGGTTCAAGCCTCGCTCAGGGCAAAAGATTATTTGAATTTTCTGTTAGCTGCCTGTGGCGTTCTCTGTTGTGTTGTTTGCCTCGTGTCTGTTGAGAATCAGATCGTCCCTCCCACTCCTGGCTTGGCCGAACCAGGAGCGTTCCTGCACATGGGCCTTTGTGTTAAGCTACCGAGCCTGTTGTAGCTGACTTGCGTGTCGTGCGAAGCTGGCCGTATTTTGTATAACTTGTACCTGTAATCGTTCTGCAGTCTGTCAGATTGAATGTTAATAAACGAATATTATTTTTTTGCCCTGAGGTACTTATGATCCCTCAGGGACTTACACCCTAATGCTAAGATAAAAACATCTGGAACGGCACCTAGTCGTCGTTGAAATCCAGTGCAGGAAACGAGCCGCGTATTATTATTATTATTATTATTATTATTATTATTATTATTATTATTATTATTATTATTATTATTATTATTATTATTATTATTATAATTATTTATTCATTATGACAATTTATATAGGCTAGCACACCTTTATGCTGCTTCTCGGCCAAAAGAGCCTCCAACACAACCTCGGCGGAAGAGGACACTTTTCAGATTGCCGTAGGCCTATTATATAGAGTGGTGTATTGTGATATAATACCTTGTATTGTAGTTTGCATTGTAATGTATTACATCGTATTGACATGACATTGTGTTGAATGGTATTGCGGTGCATTTAAATTATCTATTTCGATTGTATTGTATTGGATCGTGTCAGGGGCGGATCCAGGGGCCAATTTGGTCATGGCCCCCATTTAGAAATTTCTTTATTTTTGACCGGCTATTTTGGCTCGGAAAGTTGACCTGGCCCGCCATGTGTAGTTCCTCAGGCCCTTCCCAGTCGGAAGGGCCTGCGTATACGGACCTCCTGGGCGTGGGAACTTTCCACGCCCAGGAGGTCCGTATACGAGGTCCGTACGACAATTTTTTGATAGAAAAGTCATCATTTATTTTGGCGGATGAAATGTTATCTTTTTCTTGGAAATTCGAGACGAATGACTAAAAAGGGCATCAGATTTTTTCGCGACCATAACAAAAAAGTTCCCTGTCCCAAGTCCCAAGACCGAAATTTTTTGCCCCCTTCAAAAATTTATGTTTCCGCCCTTTGATCGTGTGTTGATCCACTCTTAAGAATTTGAAATGTTTGTGCTTTTTATATAGCAGTATTATCCGCTCCGACAATAGAAAAACCAAAGGAAAACTCTTTAGAATTCTCATTGTTAGTGTCGCTTCGGAATTGCGTTGTGTAAGATTGTCTTGAGTACCTGTTGATTGCATTTTGTAGGAACACCTTTCGGTCAGATACCAATTCTGGACTTTGACGGGAAGACGTTCTGCCAGAGTGTCGCCATCGCTAGATATCTCGCTCGGAAATTCAGTGAGTGCACAGCAACGATTTAGCATTGCCATTTACCATCTAGTCGTTAATCACGTATCGTCATCATCGTAAAATTAAATCGCAGCCCTCGTGAGTAAGCGGGTGCTCCGCGCTTTGTTTTAGACCTACAATCAAGCACCATGGCTCAAGTGACACAATATTTCTGGCCTCACAGGCATTTGAACTCCCAACCTCTTGGTTGTAATGCAGCAACTCACTAATTTTTTTTAAATTTCTGTCGTTTTGTGCTCTCATCTTAAGACAAATTTAGCAGTCAATGCTAATGACATTCTATAGGTAGGCCTATTATATTGTATTTGATAAACTGCGTTGTGCAGTTGTTGCGTTGTGGTTGTGCGTTGATCTAGATTTTGTACCTGATAGCGGTGTGTCTATCAGTTTTTTTTACCATTAAAACGAATATAATAATAATAATAATAATAATAATAATAATAATAATAATAATAATAATAATAAATAAAATAATAATAAGCTGGTTCTGCTCAGAAACAGCTTAAGCGTTCCAAAGCTGCTTTACAGCTTGCGCACAGCTGTATGTACTGACTGTCCGGGCTTGGCTCGGTTCGACAACTTATTAAGAGTAGGTCTGTCAACCATCTTGAACGTGGACCTTGACGACGACCGCTGGCTCCAGGCTTCTTTGCCTGTCAGAGATGGTGGCCTTGGAGTTCGTTGTGCATCAACGCTGGCACTTTCTGCCTTTCTGGCTTCCGCCGCTAGCACGAGCGAACTGCAGGCCTGCATCCTACATACAGAGTCAGCTGATGTTCCATATGTTCTTGCAGACTCAGCTCTCAACGCTTGGATTACCCTGACAGGCGCAGACCCACCTACTGGAGCAGCATCTCACAGCCAAAAGGAGTGGGATTCTAGATTCACTGTAAAGGCATGGACCGGTCTGCTCGAGTCCACCAGCGTCCCATGCGACCGCGCTCGTCTGCTAGCTTCGAGAGCCCCTCATTCTGGAGACTGGATGCTCGCTCCCCCTGTGACTGCGCTAGGCCTGCGCCTCTCAGACGAGGAGATACGGTCTGCAGTTGGCGTGAGATTAGGAACGTCGCTTTGCGAGCCTCATGTGTGCCACCACTGCCGAGGGACTGTCGACGCGAGAGGATTGCATGGACTGGTCTGCAAAGGAGGAAGCGGCAAGCACCAAAGACATAACATGATAAACGATGTCGTGTGGAGAGCTCTTGGACGGGCGAAAATCCCGTCCCACAAAGAACCCCTCGGTCTGCTAAGAGAAGACGGAAAGCGACCAGACGGTGTGACAATCATCCCTTGGTCACGAGGTCGATGCCTGGCATGGGATGTGACAGTGCCCGACACCTTCGCCCTGTCTCACCTTCCACACACATCCATCGAAGCTGGCAAAGCCGCCGAACGCGCAGCTGCATCGAAAACTATCAAGTATTCCACCATCACCAGTACCCACGCGTTTGTTGCGGTCGCCTTGGAGACCGGCGGCGCTTGGTGCAAAGAAGGACTGGATTTCATTTCTGAGCTGGGGAGGAGAATTGCTGCTGCTACGCATGACCCTATGGAAACGTCTTACTTATTCCAGCGGATTTCGGTGGCTCTTCAACGGGGGAACGCCATCTGCCTCTCCGGAACATTGCCACCGCTCCCCGATCGACACGAGAAGGAGATTTACAATCCGGCAAAACGAGCCGTGGAACGACAGATGGAAGCGACCTGCAGCAGATGAGACTGTGTGGCACATTAATATGTCGATAGTAGCCTAGACATTAGGGTTGTTCGAATGTAATGGACATAATAATAATAATAATAATAATAATAATAATAATAATAATAATAATAATAATAATAATAATAATAATAATAATAATAATAATAATAATAATAATAATAATAATAATAATAATAATAATAATAATAATCACTAGAGGAAGCTCTAAGGATTGCGTGAACTTCAACGTACTGTCTTTCCAGTGTTCGAACTGTGTTTGGTTTGCAGATCTGGCTGGTAAGACGGACTTGGATCAGCTACAAGCGGACATGATCGTGGACTGCACAGAAGATGGACTCAAACCGTATCTCGATATCATCCATTTAGAAGACGGTCCGAAAAAGGTACTATAGACCTACTGGGTTTGTCCGTGAGGTGGGGCATAAGTTTCTGGTTAAGCTGCTAATAAAATTTCTGAAGTAAACTAGTGGGAATCATGTGCTTGGAACCTGAGTCTGTTTGTAGCTCACCTACGGTGACTGAAGTTCTTCCGGCGATCTGTACATTACAGCCACTGCTTGTATACTAATTAACTTTGCCATCAACGGCATTGACACCTGTTAATTGTCCAGGTTGATGTAAAGCTGATGTAAGGACTTACATGGATATACAGGGTGGGCCAAAAAAAGACCCCCTATGTTTTTGGCCAATATCTTTACCAAAATTTCCAAATGAAATTTTACAGGCTTATAGACAATTCATATGTACACATCATGGCCAGATTTCATCAAAATATTTGCAACAGAACAAAAGTTATATCACTTTTAGTGAGGCCACCCACCGTTGTTTCACGATTCAAAAACGCGACGCAACAAAAGTAACATAAAACCGATCTAAATATTCTGGCCAATATCTTGGTCAGAAGTAAGAATACCGAAATGAAATTTTAGAGGCTTAAAGACAATTCATACCTGCATATGATGGCCAGATTTAATCAAAATATTTCAAACAGAAAAAGTTATGCCACTTTTAGGAAGGTCACCCACCGTTTCTTGACGATTCAAAAAACGAAACGCAACAAAAAAAGTAACAAAAAGACGATTTTTTCTCATTTCAATTAATTGGTATCAAATAGCCTTTATATTGCCAGTTGATCATTATTATTACTATTTAAAAGAGAAACAGGTTACCAGCGTATAGCTTCGCATAACTGAAAAGTCACTTAGCAAGATGACAATCAAATCGGTAAATAAGGAATCTATCAGATTAATCAACAGGTCCATCAAGAACTTTGCAAAGAGACTCGAAAGCAGTGTTGACACCGGTGGTGGGCACATTGAATACAAGTTGTGAAGCAATACCAAGTTCATTTGACAGCAGCTATTTGAGATGAAACTTAATAAAATCTTGTTTTTGCTACTTTTTGTTGCGTTTCGTTTTTGAATCGTCAAAACACGGTGGGTGGCCTCACTAAAAGCGGTATAACTTTTGTTTTGTCCGAAATATTTTCATGAAATCTGACTATCATGTGTACATATGAAATGTCTTTGAGCCTGTAAAATTTCATTTCGAAATTCTTACTTCTGGCCACGATATTGGCAAAAAACTATTTTTTTGCGTTTCGTTTTTAAAACATCAAAAAACGGGGGATGGCCTCACTAAAAGTGGTGTAACTTTTGTTGCGTTTGAAATATTTTGATGAAATCTGGCCATCATGTGTAAATATGAATTGTCTTTAAGCCTGTAAAATTTCATGTAGAAATGTTTACTTTTGGTCAAAATAGGGTCAAAAAAACGTAGGGGGTCTTTTTTGCCCACCCTGTAAATGTCGTCGTAAACGTTCTAACTGAAACAATAATAGCAGATCGCAATGGACTTTACATTAATTTCACAAGGCCAAACCAATTTTGTTTACTGCATTGATCCCACCAGTTAGGTTAGAGCTGATTGCAATTTCTAAGGTCACATTTCTCAGAGTTTTATATAATATAGGCCTATGTGACGGATTACTGCAGACCTATAATTCAACTTAGAATGCGATTATGACTTCACTGTTTCTGAAGATATCTTGGTTATCACCGGTGATTGAACTGAATTTATTTTCGCTTAGACGGAGTTGCAGAAGAAATATTCTGAAGAGCAACTTCCAGTTTCATACGCCTATCTCGAAAAGATTCTCGAGTCGAACAACGGAGGAGACGGATTTTTCGTGGGAGACAGCGTAAGCAGGATCTTTTATTCTTAAGGGGGAAGATTGGACATTGGGGCGTTGTTTTCGGAATTGTAGTATGCCCAATGGTATGATGTTATCTACTCCACAAAGTTTTGACGAGGAATCCCCACCCCTTCTCAGTGACATTTATAAATAGTTTATTGTGAGAAGGATGGCAGCGTCAATTCATGCAACATAAGTTACATAACCCAACAAGTAAGTTATCTAATGTGAAAGCAACCTGTCAGCTTTACGATTGAAATAAGTATGTCAGAAAACACCGCAGTATTTATTGTCGTTGCTTGAACGTACTTCACCATTCAGCCAACCCGGTCTCCCCGGTCACTTTTCTGCCCAACTCTCTCTGTCCCGCCGGTCACAGCTCATGTCAAGTTTTCCAACCGAGACATATCCAACGCAGCTGAAATTTTATCTGATTTGACCATTAAGGATATATCGATCAATGATCACACCCATTTGATCTCTTCCACGCTATTTTCCATTACTTGCAAAATGTTTCTTTTTCTGTACAGCTCACATGGGCCGATCTGACCTTTCATGTGTTCACCGATTGGGCCAAGTATGGCGGTAACGAGGCTCTTCTGGACAAATATCCGAAGCTGAAGGCTCTGCAGAAGCGAGTGGAGAGCATCCCGAAGGTGGCGGCATGGATTGCTAAGCGTCCAGTTACCGAATTCTAGACAATTTTTTTGTCTCGCATGACAGAACACATGAAATCTGTTAGTTTAATCGCCACGCAGTTCGTAGATCCTCGAGAAAGGCGAGTAGATCCTAGGTCAGGCCGATGTAATGCAATGATTATATCAATTATTTGTAATATGTAATTCATATGTTAAACTTTAGACATTTAATTTTAGCCTCTAACTGTTATCGTTGAAATGCAATTAGCCTAAGTCTTCTGCATTCAAAGGCTTTTATCTGAAAATATGATTGAAACAATTAATCTGAAAGATCAAACTTTATAAACTCGAAGTAAATGGTTGAATTTGGGTGGGAAGCAGTGACCTTTCTTTAAGAGATTTAGAGCACAGAGAAACCTCGCTCCCTTATCATCCAGTGGCAAGGACAAGTGTTGCCTCTCAAGTCAACTTGAAGACTGTTTGCGTTAAGCAACTATTGGAATACCTTCGAATACATTATATCTGCAGAGAAAAGATTTTAGTATATTGTATATTATCTGTTTAGAAGACTTATTGGGGTCGGTGCATTGGATAACACACTGGCGTGGAGATCAGCGGAGCTTGAGTTCGATTCCCGAAGCCCCCCACCCCATAGAGTAGACGTGCTTTTGTAGGCTGCTTTTTTACCCTTTGTATTGCAAGTTGTCTGTTCTGTTATTATTTTAGATTGATGCTAATTAAGATTGTTTCATGTAAGCCAATCTTACTGCGTTGTGTTAGTCTGAAAAATAAAAATGAAGATTATGTAATATGTATATTCTGTGGGCGTTGCTTTGGTCCAGAAAGTTTAGAGGATGGTCTGCTAAATTTCTCATCCGTTCTCATTGTGACCCCTAGCTAGCAATGGCGTTGTCCGACATGTATAATTGTACAATTATATATGCTTCATCGCTAGCGTGTTCTGGGAATTTCTATACAGTGCCGACCAATAAGACGTGCGGCTGTGCGCAGAACCCGGTCAAGACACCCAATCCGGATCGCCGGGAGCCCGACATAGAGGGCACTACAATAGTCTAGGTAAGATACCACAAAGGTGTGGACAAGAGTGGCAGCAGCAGTGGGGTCAGAGATCGAGATACCACCCTAAGTTGACGTAGTTGGTAGTAGCAATCACGACAAAGTAGATTTATGTATTTCGAGAACGTCAGCTCCTGGTCCAATGTGAAACCAAGGTCCCGAACAGAGGAGGCAAATGTGATCCCAGGAAACTCAAGAGTTAAAGCTTCCAAGTTCAGTTTGGCAAGTTGTTGACGAGTGCCGAGCCATATGTATTGGTTCTTGTTTGGATTTAGTCGTCGGCGGTTGGAAGACATTCAAGCTTCTGAGTCTGCACGACCCGGTTTATTGCCTGAACCGCTGTAGCAGCTGCATACGCCAGACAGATAGATGTGGCGATTGAGATGCAGAGAGATCAGGAAAAGAGAGAAGCTGTCACGGCGGATTTTGTTGGCAGCCTGACAATAGAATGGATTAGCGTAGGCATTTTTTTAAAATGCAAAGAATTAGCTTTGGTGTAGAGAGCCCGTGAGGTGGTAATAGGGTAGCGACCCGTCGAAGATGACTGTGTGTGATTAGCGACATGGGCGGAGTTAATCAGGAGCTACGGGTGGCCATAGCCCCCCAAGAAGATCCAGATTCAGTTTGTTTTACCGTGTAAACGGTTTCTTTTCCAGGGCTTAGCCACCCCAAGAAGACGCAGACTCACAAGTTAGCCCCTCCAAGAACGGAAACCAAACTCCGCCCATGATTAGTGACATTGTTGAAGGAACAGAGAACCTTCCCGATTTAGGGAAAGTTCTTTCCAGAGTTGAGTCGCAGTGCAGAAAGCTGGTATTCGGGAGAACATGAGAGGAATATTTTACGGGGAACGCTATAGATACCCCTCCCTTATGAGACATAGGATAAACGGGCAGTCTCCACCGAGGAGTCTAGTCTTGCTGAAGACAAGACTCCACCGAAGTGTGCAGCGATAGCCTATATAATTTATAGATAGCAACCTATTTAAGATTTTTCTGGTATCACTTTTATCTGGGTGACTCCAGGGTGAGTATTGTATTTAACTGTAGCCTGTTAGTAACTGTTAGCGCTCAGACATAGAAGTGGAGGTGTCGTGGATATCAGAAAGTAGGCCTAATGTGATTTAAGAACCTTCCTTTTCGTCAAGCGATCTGCTTTCGGAATTTTTCTGGGTCAGTGATAGCCTACGAACGCATAAATTATGTTGTCTATGCAAATAGCCGTTGATCTAGATTTCCATCGTATTTGCATAACGAATTCTGCCGAGTCACGTCGTCGTCAGAGATTGGATGCTAGAAACCACGTGACATGCAGCATATAATTATAAGCAAGCGCTCTGCATAGATCCATAAACACTAGAGTGACTGTCATTGTCGGTTCGTTGGACGCTGTACTTTGTGTTGAACTTGGATACGGGTGAGTGTATCATAGTTATCATGCCACGTCGTAGGCTAACTCTTTTTTCTTCAGGTCTCAAATCAATGCACCGCCGCCGCCATTGACTGGAATGAGCATAAAGCTGTGGCAGCACTGTCTGCTCCGACTGAATGCTCTATTTCTTAGGCCTACACGTCGGAAGTCTTGTCTTTCAGCATTTGTATTGATTTTTGTAAACCGAACGTCTAGGCCTATACAGATAACACGGGAAAGCACGGACCACGCCAGGGCAGATGCTCCCCAGAGTCCCCCACTGATGCCAGGCCCAAGCCTGGACGATGTAGAAGGACTGATATAATTTATGTGCTACTGCTACCGTTTAAGATAAATTATATAATAATTATTGTATATCAGGCTCCATGTGCACCCCACTACCACTAAGTTGTTTAAAAAATCCGATTAGGCCTAAATTTACCACCATCACCGACAACCACCCTAGGTCCGTAGCACCACGCTGTGTCCTCAGCATGACCTTCCGAATTTTGACCTGGCACCGGAACGAAAAAGGCAGCTCTGGCTATTGCGGACTTGATTAATTTTGACATAGCGCCGGTGAATAAGCTGGTCTCCCTGACGTTGCTTTTGTGGGCGCTGAGAAATTCTCGAAGATCTACATTACATCGCATATAATTATTATAACGGCATGACCTTAACAGCGAACGAATCAACTGAGAATTGATGTCGTGGATGTTTCGTAAAAGACCCCATAAGTGATGGTTGGTGTGGTGGACTGCTGGTCGAGACGGCTGGGGATCAAATCCCATCAAAGGCAGACATTTGGTTCCGATCCACGTGCGACCCTTATTGCCAATTACTCACCAATTATAATGAGTAGAGAAGTAGACTGACTGTATGTACAGTTGTACACTGTCGTCGGGAAGATGAGTCGGCGAGGCAGAAGACTGGTCACGACCTCATATGCCGAGGCCAAGAAGCTAAAGTTGTTAGGACTTCAAACGCAGCAGCTGCTATACTCTAGCCCTGAGACACAGTGAGACAGCCTCAGGGCTAGCGTATAGGCAGCTGTTTCTCTTGGGCCAAGTGATTCGATCGGCGTATGTAGGCCATATTATACGTCTCGTGCGGGTAGGATAGGACCGAGAGCTCACATTTCGGCCTCGCATGGATATTGCACAGAGACTGATAATAGACCATACATATTATGAGAAAATTATGGACCCCTTAATAGAAGCGCGAAGCACTTGTATAATGTATAATATTGGTGTCGACTGCGTGAATATATTTACACAGACCAGACAGCCGAGATAAAATGATCGGCTTCAAAGTTCAGGCGTGTGCATTCAAGTGCGCTTGTGAAACGATTGAGGGAGTCTCCTTGTTCAGAACAGCTCTCAAATTGTCACTCGTCTATACTTAAAACATCTGCATTCTGAGGGGGTCTCGTTAACCTTAGGCCTACGTAAAAAAAATGTACTGCATAGCAAGTCCTAATCAAATGTGTTGTGAGGGATTAGTGTAGTGGCAAGCGGGTTGGACTGTAAGTCGCCAGTTCGGGGTTCAAAATCCCTGCCAGGACAGAGATTTTGTTCGAGTTTCGTGGATATTTTTGGGGGCCCGGTAGAGTAATGGTTAACACGCTGGCCAAGAGTGCGAGAGGTAGTGAGTTCGAGCCCCCGTTGGGCGAATATGCTTTGTAGGCTGCCATCGGCGCCGTGTAATTACAAAGCTGTCTGTTCAGTTAGTAGTTAAGTTTAATTAAGATTACTGCATAACTTGTAATGTAAAGCGCAGTGCGTTTGCAGGCGCTCAATTAAAGAAAAGATTATTATTATTATTATTATTATTATAAATCATTTATTAAACGTAACATGCTTTACAAGAAGCAGCACAAAAAGTCCTTTGTTCAAGAGTTAACGGCCCTCATCACAGTACAACTGGGTGAAAGTGCCTCGAAATGCCACAGCGTTAAATCTTTGCGTACAAATTGAGAGGCGTTGGAAAAGGTGCGTGGTTTCGAGAGGGTTTCCAGTAACCACTGACAGACGCCGGCCAAGTTCAGTTAGAAATTCAATGCCTGATATGTTTATGGGGCCAAGTGTTTCAAAAGCAATTGGGACGAAATCATGTGTTGCGGGAAGGTTAGCATATTTTACATTTTTATTATTATTATTATTATTATTATTATTATTATCATCATCATAATTATTATTATTATTATTATTATTATTATTATTATTATTATTAAACGCGCATAATATAAGCCAACTGAGCAACGATGAGAGCACTGTCCGTACACTGTCCGTTGAAAGTTGAAACGGCGAGGGAGAGGATTTGGAACTCGCTCTGATAGTATGCCTGTAACCAGCAGTAGAAAAGGTCGTCTGCCGATGACCATCCTTACATCCTTATCTAAGAAATGGTTGTATTGCGAAAGTCAGAAGACGTGACTTTCTCTACTGTAGAGCAGAGCTTAAAGTGTGACTAGACGGTCATGCACAGCTTGCACGCATTTATTTTTAATCTGATCGCCGTCGTCCTTCCACTTAATAAGCCAGCACAGCTATCGGAACTGTATAAGGTACATCCAGGCACTTCTTGTCTTACGCCTTAAGCACTGCTACAGATACGTAGGTCTATCTGATATCAGCATAGACTGAATACATTGTGGATGGCTAAAAAGTAGGTCAATGTCTTATGCAATTGACCCGGTCTTTAGCGTTGATTAGACAAACTGTGACGCCTTAATATGAAAACAAGTCCAAAGTGTAACGCTCGAAGCTTCTAATACATAATTTTGAACTATGACATGTTAGTCGATGCGAAAGTCGAGCATAGTTCTGAAAGTCACCGTCTGCATTGGTTGTGTGTTTTAGCAGGGAATAGACCTAGTACCTACAGCGCTGTCCGTTGTTAATCTTCAATCATGGTGCACTACAAGCTGACTTACTTCAACGCGCGAGCAAGAGGCGAGGTGATTCGTCTGCTTTTTGCACTCGCCGATGTTGAATACGAAGATGTACGATTTGAAGACATAACCCCCGAAGTGAAATCAAGTGAGCATCGCTTCTAGATCAAGTTCTCATAACTGATCTGATGTCAGCCTACTTGAAAAATATTCCGTATCGTTTAAGATTTTATTGTATTTACTTCGCTGAATTTCATTTCATCAGATTACTTTCTTATTTAGTCGTATGCCCAGGGCTGTGCTGATACATTTTTAGGTGAGTACACGCTGACCGGAAGAAAACCCGACGGCTGTCATCCGGAAAAAAGTTTCCCCAGTTTGCCGTCCGAAAAATCTGATGACCTTTTTTTTAGTCATCCGGCCAAAATTTCACCATTTTCCCATCCGAAAAATCTGATGACCTTTTTTTTAGTCATTCGCTCCGGAATTTGTGAAAAATACACCTAAATACCTGGTAGCCTTTGCCATGGGCGTAACTTTCCACGGAAAAGTGGTGGTGACTATTCTTCTGCTCACAACTTTTCCCTTCCCTTCTTTCCCTCAGCTTCCTCTACCACTTCCCCAGATACGAATTTAGGATAAAATCTGGTGATATTTAGAACTCTCCCTAACTTCCTTCTCCATTATCACTCTTTCCTCCTTTCTTCTCTCGCTGCCATTTTGCGCTCCACAATCTTTCCATGCACTCGCGGATCACTAAATTAATGCTTAAAACACAGCTATTTCGCAAATTTTACCCAGACTCCTCCTATTCAATTCGTTTGTCTCGATAGCCACTCCAATTCTATCTAAAAGTAGTGTGCATTTGCATTGTTTCCTTAGTTGTACTTTACAGCACGCCAATCCAGCTGGTAACTTGGAAAACGACGGATAAGATTGTTCAAATAGCCTAATTGCAACGGCGCTCTTCTACACACAGCACTTTATTTATCAATTTTATTTATTCATTTAAAATTATATGTCCTTTGTAAAGTTGGATGCAGAATCGGGTCCTCAGTTGAACTGATTTCGGCCTCTCTCTCTCTCTCTCTCTCTCTCTCTCTCTCTCTCTCTCTCTCTCTCTCTCTCTCTTCTCCTTCTCTAAAAGCGTTCTTTCCCCATCTATGCAATCTGCAGGCTTATGGAAAGTATGAATATATTTTATAGTTCACGTCTGACCAACCAGTCTTAGGATGATATAATTATTATTGTAGGCTTAGGCCTACGTCACATTTTTCTTAAAACCGTCCATGCTCTGGCTGCGCAAAAGTTTGCTGTCAACGATCAACTTTAAATAATTTATGTTGTGGTCTTCAGCGTAATCATGATCAACGATTACTGTAAGGTCCTAGTATCCATCCATTCGCTCAATTAAATCATCCTAGAGAGAGTTGTCTATATCTTGCTCTCACTTCTCTAATGACATGGCTTTTTAAATACATTTTTTTAACTGCACACAACCAGCAATTTTAATAATCTGGTGTGGCTTGGGTGCACGGCCAAAATGTCTGACGACCTTTTTTGTCTCGCTTGGTCGTTTGTCAGAAGAGATTTTTGCAAAAAATCACAAGTCACCGGCTAAAAATCTGAGGACTTTGTTTTTAGTCATCAACTTAAAATAGGGCCTTCGTGCGTGTTTTCACTGCACAAGCTCTTCATTCCATTTCACTTTTCCGCCATGAGCTAGCTGTAGTTACCTTTTTCTAATGATTATCACTGCACAAGATTGCTTTTACAGCTGCACAAATTCATTCACCACTGCACATTTTGTGTAGAACTGCACGTTAAAATAAGCCCTGCCTAAAGTCTGAGTCAACTTTTCCGGTTTATGACACGTGTGCGGAGGTTCCACCAATGCTATTGTGATTGTAACTTGTAATAATGATCCCGAATGGTTTTGTGAGCCACAGTCTTAATTGGAGCCATAACGATTTGTAGGAGGGAACTTATTCACTTTCCATCCCCAAGTTTAAAGTTTAGGATTTACACGGACACGAATGTCGAATTGTTAGAACAGTTAGACGGTCAATTGCTTTCATGCAAAAAATATTTATTTGCCGGACCAAAAAGTGGTGGTGACTGTCACCACCACTCTAAAAAGTGGTGGTGACTGGACACCACCGTCACAATAGAAAGTTACGCCTATGGCCTTTGCTTTTCTCGTGCGTTTAGTCATTCGCTCCGGAATTTGTGAAAAATACACCTAAATGCCTCAATCAATCAATCAATTTTCGTTTAATCGACACTTCATGCGAACAGAACGCAGCATGTTACACATAACAAATTTTAGTAAGGTTTTATGTAAAAAAGTTCAGTTTATAAGTGACATAAATAGGCTAGCCTTTGCTTTTCTCGTGCGTATACCCACACGCCCTTAAACTAACAGACTTGATATTTTCTTTGAGCTCACGTTATTTTCACGATCACATCCATTCTGAATAAGCGAGGCTGTTGAGCTTTTTTTAAATTTGCTATTAAGTGAAAACTTAACCTCTTTCAGTCTACGAGCGATTTACATCGTTTCTTGCTACCTGGCTTCAAAGTGCACTTATAAATTTGTGACATCATGAGATTAATTTGCGATGTCTGTTTATTTAATCATTGCGAGGATTTGTATAGCGCCTCTTTAAGGTTTCTATTCTGTCAGGTAAGCTTCCTGCAGGACAACCTCGTTCGAAGAGAACAGCGTTATGAATTACGGTAGTCTATTGTGTTGTATTGCATTAAAATACTTGGCATGCCTATTGTATTTTGTATTGTATTGTGTCATACCATATCGTATTGTATTGTATTTGAAATTCACAATAGTGTTTTGATCCGATGTGACTAAATTTCGATTGGAAAAAACAACAAAAGCTGTTCAGATTTCTTATTGTCTGAATTGCGATAGCTCGATCTGTCTTCACTACCTGTTGATTGCATTTTGTAGGAACACCTTTCGGTCAGGTACCAATTCTGGAGTTTGATGGGAAGACGTTTTGCCAGAGTTACGCCATTAGTAGATATCTCGCTCGGAAATTCAGTAAGTGTGCTATAACGTTTGCATTCGGGCCATCTGCTCTGGTGCATCAGCAGTAGCAGCATCAGCATCATCATCAGCAGCAGCATCGTCGTCATCGTCATCATCATATCATCATTGTCGTTGTCGTCATCGCCGTCATCATCTCATCATCGTCATCATAATCGCCGTCGTCGTCGTCGTCATCATTATTATAAAATTCAACGTACGGCTTTCTCAGTATTCGAACTTGTCTTGGTTTGCAGATTTGGCTGGAAAATCAGACTTGGATCAGCTACAGGCGGACATGATCGTAGACTGCATTGAAGATGGACTTAAACCGTTTCTCGCTGCCTTCTGGTTAGAAGACGCCGCGAAAAAGGTAACAGTGATTTTTGAACGAAGTGTAGCAAAAGTTTTTGACTCAGGTTTTAACGCATTTTCTGTCGTATATTATTATAGACTACAAGCTGGGGTACCCGGCGTTGCCCGGGAAATTTAGGATTCTACCCGCTCCTGGCCACAGCCCACCACACCACGACCCCATCCCCACCCAACAACACCCACCGCACTTTAACCTCCACTGGTACGCCACCCATGAAATTAGGGTTTTCGGGGAAAATTCCTCCTCACCCCACTCCTCTCACCCCAACCCAACCCTCCCCACCACACCGACCCACCCCTACCCTCGCCTCCCCTCCATCATCTCCCGCACTCCGACCTCCACCGGTATGCCACCCGTGAAATTTAAGTTTTGGGACATATTCCCCACCCCTCCCCCACCCCTCCCCCTCCACCACCCCACCACACTCCGAACTCCACCAGTACGCCACCCGTGTAATTAGGGTTTTCGGCGGAAATTCCCCCTCACCCTCACTCCTCCTCACCCACCTCACTCCACCACACCGACCTGCGCTAGTACGCCACCCGTGAAATTAGGATTTGTGTGAAAATTATATTACGATCATTTACATGTTTAACGACACTGCCATATCGAAGATGATTAGTGTCACCACGCCATTTGGGTCCCCGTGGACGGACCGTGCTGGCCCGAGATTTTTGAATCTCTGAAATAGCCACCTTCGTGAATCGAACCGCGGCCCACACGCTCTCTTTCACAGAGTGAATTGCGTACAGACGCCCGGCCTTCAACCTTACCGGTGTAGCCAAGAGAGCCAGTTAAATTTATATTAGCTGCTCTCGCCATTTATATAATGACCATGCAAGCGTTTAAGAAGGTGTTTAAGAAACTGCCGTCTTAGTGTTTTCGCCTCTCCCACCCTGGTCCCCATGGTGGTAGATATTCGCCAACCACTGAACCGGGTGGTTCTGATGGCCCTCTATCTAGGTAAAAAATTTAAGATCAATAGCTGCGTTTTATTGAAAAGAATTTTGGGGTTTCGTTCCCCACCCTGGTCCCCATGGTGGTAGAGAATCGCCAACCCCTCGACTTTGTGTCTCATGCCGAGACCTACACAGTAGTGAAGGTTTGGAGTGAAAAGCTCAAAAACTGTTGAAATGCATCCCGGACAAACAGACAGACACACGTTGGAGAATCTTCTCTTTATTTATATAGATAGTAGGATATATACGTGGTAAATCTCTTGGTTGCCTGTTATATGTTTAATGACACAGAGATGATTAGTGTCGCCCTCCTCCTTTATCCAGGCTTGGGACAGAGAGCAACCAGTGACGGAGTTAAAATCTTCGTTGCATCCTGGGTTTATTTGTAGCTCGCAGCCTCGCCTAGGGTGACTGCATTTTTACTTTATAATCGTTCTGGATAATAAATATGTCTTATTGCCATTTGCCACTGTTTGCTAGCCAATTAATTTTGCAATCGACGGCATTTAGGGCCTACACCGTTGAGACTGATGTAAAGATTTACATCGATTTAAATTTTTTTGAAGTAAATGTTTCAATTCAATCAGCAGTAGGTAGGCCTACCTAGGTCTAATGGGCTCTTTTGAACTTCGTCAATTCTATTTGAGTATGCCAATGTAATTTTATTCAAGCGCCGCATTGAAACCATGCAGTTATAACGCAGTTACTGTAGACTTGTGCATAATGAAGTTTCTAAGATGACATTTTCTCAGCATTTCCCTTTGCTTACAGATGTTACAAGTTAGGCTAAGTTTAAGGGAATCATCATAACAGGGAAGCACGGAGAGCTATTTCACATATTAATATCTAAATTATAGGCTGCAATTTAGAATGCGGTAGCGACGTCAGTGGTTGAATTGAATTTATTTTTTCAGGCAGAGTTGCTGAAGAAATATTCCGAGGAGCAACTACCGGCAGCATACGCCAATCTAGAAAAGATTCTTAAGTCGAACAACGGAGGAGACGGATATTTTGTGGGAGACAGTGTAAGCAAGATTTCCTATTCTTAAAATGGAACTATTGGACATGGGGTTTGAAATGAGCGTTGGGGTCGTAATTGTAGTATACACAATGGTGTATAGGTCTATCTGTCTCTACCCACAAAGTGTTGGCAAGCAATCCCCACCATACTCCCATAGATAATTTACTGAGTCTTAAGCGAGATGGATGGCTGCACAAATTCATGTGACAGAAATATAAGTAAGTAAGGTATACTTCGAAAGCAACCTTCAGCTTTGGGATTGCTATGAGTATGCCAGAATTATGCACCGCAGTAATTTTCATTTCTGAGCGTACTTCACCATCCAACCAACCCGTTCTATCCGATCATTAGTCCTCTCTCGACCGCCGGTCAAAACTCATCTCAACTTCTCCAACCGATCGAGTCGTATATTATATCCAACACGGCACGACGCCTCTGGAATGATCTGCTTCATGAATTCCGCTCGTTTTCCATTCCTTGACCGTAATGACTAATCTGGGTCTGGCTGAGGCGACCATATGGGATATAATAAAAATTAGTATATATTGATTATTGATGGATCTATGTATGAGTTTCGTATTCTCCACGGTGCCTTCCATTACCTGCTTTCTTTTTACTGTATTTTTCTGTACAGCTGACGTGGGCTGATCTGGCCTTTCATGTGTTCACCGGCTGGGCAAAGCCTGGAGGTAACGAGGCACTTCTGGACAAATATCCGAAGCTGAAGGCTCTGCAGAAGCGAGTGGAGAGCGTCCCGAAGGTGGCCGCGTGGATCGCCAAGCGTCCAGTTACCGAAGTCTAGACAACTGCTTCAATTTAGAGATAACATGGAACCTTTTATTTTAAATTGTACGCTTTATGTAGCTCTTCAAGAAGACGAGTAGATTCTAGGCTAGACAGAAGTAGAGCACTCAATCATTTATACGCAATAATGACTGTAGTTTTTTGCAAGATATTCGATATTGTTGCATGATGCACTGATCTGTAGTCGATAAAATGAATTAAAAACCATGCAATGATGCACACTTGAAATAGTGTGGGTGGCTTGCTTGCTGAGAGATTTGTGTTCTTCAGCTATATTGCAAAATCTGACCAGCAAGGTAATGTAATGTAATGACAAGTCTTCGAAAATATCACACCGCCCTCAAACGCATACATACGCAGGGGCGGATCCAGGGGTCAAATCCGACCATGTCCATTCCATTGAGAAATTTACACATTTGACATCAGCTATTCTGGCGGGCAAAATGGACGTCCCCCCAGTAGG
The DNA here is from genome assembly GCA_949752735.1 of Lumbricus terrestris. Classification (NCBI taxonomy): domain Eukaryota; kingdom Metazoa; phylum Annelida; class Clitellata; order Crassiclitellata; family Lumbricidae; genus Lumbricus; species Lumbricus terrestris. The sequence continues at coordinate 2,018,148 of OX457042.1, read as the reverse complement.
TTCGTACATGGCTTTCATTGAATGCAGCGGGAAAATGTGACAGAGGAGACAGAGAGAAAAGTAGTGTATGACTTTTAAAAAGGCCATCAGCTGTTCTGGCAGAGAAATTTTTAGAAATAGTATCTTTTCCCCAACATTTCGACACAAAAAGGTCATCAGCTATATAAGCTTATACTGGCCGGCAAAATGGTATTTTTTTAAAACGGCATCTTTTTCCCACGACATTTTGACCAAACGACTAAAAACCAGCGAAAACATTTTTCCGACCCAAGACCAAACATTTTGGCCACCCCTTCGAAAATTTCTGTATTCGCCCCTGCGAATACGTGCGTACATAATTACAGGTAATCCCGCTCTATAGGACTATTCATCAAGGGACTATTCATCAAGGGACTGTTCATCACGTACTATTCATCAATTGACTATTTATCAAAGTCAATCTATTGATGTAAGGAACTTTTCTCTACAAAACAAACGTACAGACATGCGCTAAACATACATTATACAGAAAAATAACTGATAACCAACGGAGGATGATGAGGACACGAGTTTCGTAATCGTAATCGTGAACTCGAAATTTCTAAAGCGCCACTCGAAAGTCAAGCGCGGGCACCAGCTTATTCACGAGCGCTGCAAGTTTGTTCGAATGCTCAGAGGACCAAGAACATAAACTTGATGAACATCACATTTGAGGCTATGGGATTAGATTGGGAATCGGCGATGACATTGACAGCGAAAGAACCCGACGAAAGCTTCAATTCTATTCAAGATGAGACAGTATAGGCTACCATGCAGATAAATTATGTCGGTCTATACATTTAAGAGATGTTACTTTGGTAACGACAGCGAGACAGAGACGAGAGACTTATCGTCATGACAATTTTTCACCAAGCCGCTCTACTAATTCGGTGACTTACAAGAACAGCGCAGAGGCATAGTGAGCCAAATTCAAATACTAAACATCATTACTACAGAGCAAAATACGAACAAACTATTTTATAATCAAGCTTATATAATAAAGGCGCGTGTCACATAAACGATATGATAATTATAATTATATATATGTCCGACGCCACTCTCTGTCTGAGTCTGTCTCGCGTCATGCTGCCCAGGTTTAATTATGCATACTATTATCATTTTACTATAATATAGTACATATTATGTACATATATATAATCAGGCATTTAGTATCAACGGAAACTGGAGATGTTTTTATGGCTAAAAAGCAGGTATAGGCCTTATGCAATATGCAAATGACCCGACCTTGAACGTTGATCAGACATATCGTAACGCCTTATAAAAACAAGTCCAATGTGCGACACTCGAAGCTTCTAAAACATCTTGAGCTGTGACAAGTTAGTCGATGCGAAAATCGAGCAGAGTTCTGAAAGTCACCGTCTGCATTGGTTGTGTGTTTTCGCAGAGAATAGACCTATTACTTATTATACAGCTCTGTCCGTAATTGTTAATCTTCAATCATGGTGCACTACAAGCTGACCTACTTCAACCTTAAAGCAAGAGGCGAGTTGATTCGGCTGCTTTTTGCGCTCGCCGACGTGGAATACGAAGATGCACGAATTGAATACGAAGGCCCTATAACCCCTGAGCTGAAGTCAAGTGAGTATCGCTTCTTGTAACTGATCTGGTGTTATTTGAAAATGAATCCTCGTTTTTAGAATTTTATTGCAGACATATTTCGCTGAATTTATGTTTATCAGAAAACTTACTATTAATTTTTGTCGCAATCGTAACCACCTCTATGAGACGCAGTGGCGGATCCAGAACGTTTCGATGGGGGGGGGCAAAAATTATCGGTGTTGGACAAGAATAAATTTCATCTTTAGTCGCCGGAAAATCTGATGATCTTTTTAAAGTCGTTTGTCCAATTCTCACGGAAAATAAGCCATTTTATCCGCAAAAGGTTGACAATTTTTTTTAAAGATTTCAGGCAAAAAGAGCCCATTTCCCAGAAAAAACATATCATTTTCCCTATCAACAAGTTGATGACTTTTTTTTAGTCATCATAGACTACTTTGGATGGGGGCCAAGTCCACTTTCCACGCCAAAATGGCTGGTGAGAAAGAATTTTCTAAATGGCCGGATTGCCCCTGTATCCGCCCCTGATGAGACGAATCACGAGTGCTGCTTCATTCTTTTTGGTCCTTCGTGTGAAGGTTTAAATGACGTTTCTGTATCTACTAATTGTACACATGTTATTTTTGTTTGTTTTGCAGTAAGTAAATAAAATAAAATAAATAAAATAAATAAAATAAATAAAATAAATAAAATAAATAAAATAAATAAAATAAATAAAATAAATAAATAAAATAAAATAAATAAATAAATAAATGATAGACCAGCTTACTCACTTAGAAATCGAACTTGACAAGTTATAAGGTTAACAGGCTTGTGTCTCTGAGCCTCGCGGTGTTTTCACGAACAAATCCATTATAGGCTATATTGAATGTTTGGACTGTTGAGAGCATTATTATAAATAGTATTGATCTACCAGTGAATTGAAAACTTAACCTCCTTCTGTCTGTTAGCAGTCTACAACGTTTCTTGCAAACACTCTTCAAACTTGAAGTTGCACTTCTGAATTATTTGTGACATCAAAAAATTCATTTGCGATGTCTGTGTTTTATTTAGTCATTGCGAGGATTTGTATAGCGCATCTGTCAGGTTCTCCTCTGTCAGGAGAGCTCACTGCAGGACAACCTCGGCCGAAGAGGGCAGCGCTATGAACGACATCCATTGTGTTGTATTGTATTAAAATACTTTGTATGCCTATTGTAGTTTGTATTCTATTGTGTCATACCATATCTAGTAGGCCTATCGTGTAGTTGGCTCTATTGTAGTTGAAATTCATAATAGTGTTTTGATGCGATGTGACTAAATTTCGATTAGGAAACAACAAAATCTGTTTAGATTTCTTATTGTCGGATTGCGATGACTCGATTTGTCTTGACTACCTGTTGATTGCGTTTTGTAGGAACACCTTTCGGTCAGATACCAATTCTGGAGTTTGATGGGAAGACGTTTTGCCAGAGTTACGCCATTGGTAGATATCTCGCTCGGAAATTCAGTAAGTGTACAGCAACGATTTATTTTCGCCATCTGCTCTGCCTCGTATTAGTCTATCATCGTCGTCGGCATCATCATCATCATCATCATCATCATCATCATCATCATCATCATCATCATCATCATCATCATCATCATCATCGTCGTCGTCGTCGTCGTCATCATCATCATCATCATCATCATCATCATCATTATCATCATCGTCATTATGATCATCATCATCGTCGTCGTCGTCAAGACAAATTCTGGAAAGGGTGTTCTTGGACCTTGCTTGATTTTGTCCCGCAACCTGTCGTTTACTCGAAACAGTTTGAAAGACGAAAAGGCTACGCAAGAAATTTGTTAAATGAAATTTGTTATGGCATACTGGTTGACTTAAAAAACTTGAATGACAATAAAATCATCGAAAAGTTACAAGTTTGAAAAACTCTCCTACAGCGCGAGTAGTCGATGATTTGACAGCCAAGTTTACAAAGGGGGATGCAAAGGGTTTTTACATAATTGTACAATTTTATGTATTTATGAGCACTTGTCATAAAACCCCTTTAGCATAACTACTCAGAGACGCTCCATACTACAGCGCAAACATTTAACTGGAATTTCACGCCGCATCACGTGAGCAGTGTTATTGTAAGCGAAGGACTTGCTCAGGGTCACTACGCGGTGGCTTTAGGTGGATTCGAACCGGCAATCCTCTGGCTTAAAAGGCATCCAACACACCTGTACACCACCGTTTTAGAGTATAGCATTAGAAGTATGGAGCTTACAATTGCGATAAACAATCAAGCTATATACATGATAGACCAAGTGACACAATCTTTCTACCCTTGCAGAATGCAGAGGTTTGAGTTCCATCCTCTTGGTAATAGTCCAGCAGCTCACTAATCAATAGATTAAGCTCATAGGGTCAGGGGAAAATCCATGGGCGGGGGGGGCAATCCGGCCATGGCTCCATTTAGAAATTTCTTTATTTTTGACCAGCTATTCTGGCTTGAGAGGTTGACGCCCCCCATGAGTTGTTCTGCAGGACCCTCCTCACGCCCACGAGGTATCTTTTCCTGGGAATTCGAGACTAATGACTAAAAAAGGTCATCAGATTTTTCGGCGACCAAGACGAAAACTTTTCCCCTGTCCCAAGACCCAAAATTTTGCCCCCTCCCCCTCAAAAATGTCTGCATCTGCCTTTGCCTAGGATTGCCGCCAAATTTCACGAACTGTCTTCTCAGCGTTTCAAAATGATTGTGTGTTGCTTGGCAGATCTGGCTGGGAAGACGGAATTGGATCAGCTACAGGCGGACATGATCGTCGACTGCTTGGAAGATGGAGTCAAACCGTTTCTCAGTGCCTTCTTTCTAGATGACAAAGTGCAAAAGGTACTATATAGTCTGTATTGAATCTACACTGTAGTCTTTTGCACGACGTGGAACAACTTTTAGTTCAATTTTTTAACAAATTTACTGTCGTAGAGCCATAGTACAATAGTACACGTCGCGGCAGGGCTTAAAGTCATTGACGGCGTCCATTAACTTATTTGAAAATCTGAATACCGTCCTTCCACTTACTGGCCAGCACAGCATGGAAAGGTAAGGGTCGTCCTGGCACTTATTTTTCCACACTGTAAGCACTGCGTCGCGGTAAATCTTATGGTTGGATCCTGAGTTTGTTTGTAGCTAGCTTCGGTGACTGCTGCAGTACTTTTCCGTTTTTCTGTCTATGTATTACGGCCACTGTTTGCATACTAATCAACTTTCCTATCAACGTCATTGACACCGTTAAGTCTCATGTAAAATTACATAGATTCAATATAAAGTATATGATTTCAATTACATTAGCTATAACAGCACGTTATGTATTGACTCTCTTGAAGTGCATTAATTCTATAAGGCTATGGCCGCTATGCCAATGTAATATTCCAGCGCCGCATTGAAACCATGCAGCTATAGAAGCCTACCGTCATTCATTCATTTCGAAAATTTATATAGCGCCTTTTCAGTAAACCTACTCAGAGGCGCTCCCAGTCCAGCCACAGCTAAAAAAGTAGAATTTGAGAGACTTAAAAATGCAGGGGAATTTAGTCTAGGCATGAGTCGCAAGGTTAGTGGGAGGCCATTCCAGATAAACGGGACCCACAACTGAAGAGGCTCGGCGCTGTGTGATAGAAGTGCGAGGACGCGGAAACAAAAGCTCACGCGCTGCCACAGAGCGAAGAGCTGATGCATATTGAAGTTTATATTTTCTCAGAGTTTTCCTTTAAACGTCTCTGCATGGTTGAATTGAATTTATTTTTTCTTTCAGGCAGAGTTGCTGAAGAAATATTCCGAGGAGCAACTGCCGGCTACATACGCCAATCTAGAAAAGATTCTCAAGTCGAACAACGGAGGAGACGGATATTTTGTGGGAGACAGCGTAAGCAAGATTTCCTAATCTTTATAAGAAATTGAATTTTGGGGTTTGAAATGGGCGTTGTGATCGTATCGTATCTGTATCGTATCTGACCATTTGTAAAGCGCTTCTTGCAGCAAGAGCCTTTCAGAAGCGCTCCCAGTGCGTGCAACTCCGAGAGAAAAGGCAGGTCTTTAGACAAGAGAAAGATGACGAAAGACTACCAGAGAGGATGGCAGAGCGAACGGATGGGAGAAGACCATTCCATAGGGAGGGTCCTATGCAGGCAAATGATCTGGATTGAGCCATGGCGGTCCTGACGCGAGGAACAAAGAGGTCGAGCCTATCTGAGGACCTAAGAGGACGCAGCGATCGTAATTGTAGGCTGCTATACTATACCCAATGGTGTATCTATCTCTATGCCCCACAAAGTGCTGGCGACCAATCCCCGCCTAACTCCACATTATAGCTTACTTTGAATTATATCCTACAGCGATATGGGTGACATAAAAAATACAAGTGAGGTATACTTTGAAAACATCCTTCAGCGTTGGGATTTGTAAGCATGCCAGAGTTATGCACCAGTTATTTCTGTTGTTTGAACTTTCTCATCATCCAACGCACGAGCGGAGACCTAGGGGGCCAGATGGGACGGTCCCCCCAATGGGGGTGTTGGGGGACGGCCCATGCATTTGTCCCCCCCCCCCCCCAATCGTTGAGCGTCAAGACTAAAAAATGGTCTTCAACTTTTTTGGCGGGGAAAATGGAAATTTTTTCGAGATTTTGGCCGGCAAAAGATGGAAATTTTTCGGCGACACTCAGCCATTCGTCCGTCAAAAAATCTCGCGTCTTTCCGTCCCCCCCAAATCTCCACCCAGGTCTCCGCCCATGATACAACGCACCCGCTCTGCTCATTCATCTCTCTCTCTCTCTCTGCCTCTGTGTCTCTCTGTCTTTCTCTCTGTCCCTCCCTCTCCTCTCTCTCTCTCTTTCTTTCTCTCTCTTCCTCGCTCTTTCTGTTATCCAATACGCCACCCCCCATGGACGTGGACCCATAAAATAATAGAACACGTATTCCTATAGGGAACTTTATCTGGGTGTAGTTAAATATTTCTTTTTCTGTACAGCTGACGTGGGCCGATCTAGCCTTTCATGTGTTCACCGGCTGGGGGAAGGCTGGCGGTAATGAGGCTATTCTGGACAAATATCCGAAGTTGAAGGCTCTGGAGAAGCGCGTGGAGAGCGTCCCGAAGGTGGCAGCCTGGATTGCCAAGCGTCCAGCTACCGATTTCTAGACAACTGCTTCAATTTAGATATAACGTGAAACTTGTTGCTTTAAACTCCACGCATTATATAGCTCCTACAGAGAACGTCGAGTATATTCTAGGCTAAGCAGAGGCAGTGCACGCGCTAAATCAATTATAATTATACACATTGATTGTATGTTTTTGCTAGATATTCGATATTGTTGCATGCTGCACTAAACTGTGGTCAATAAAATTAATCAAAGAACCTATGCAAGGGTGCACGCTAAAAATGATTGCGCAGAGATTTGGGTTCTCTAGCCCAGTGTCTAATCTACAGTACGTCTATGGGTGGTGAAGGTTCCCCAAAATATAGAACCCCGCCAAAAAAAATCGAAATGCGTTGCTCACATGTACACACATACCATTTCCACCACCCGTCCAGAAAAATTATGCAGGCTACATTTTCCCCAGAAAAAATGAACAGTTCCTGTTCGTGTATAATACATAATTATTATACCAGAAGAATAATTCGACTGCGCAGCATTGAAGTAGACTATACTACAAAAAATCGTCAGATAAATCTGCGGTCAAAGGGTATTGTCGGTGTTTGGCTGAACGGTGTTCGCCCCCCCCCCCCCGCCCATAGCGCCAGCAACCTGACCCCTCCCAAAGAAAAATCATGAGACTATAGATTAAACACGGCTCCAGCTATATTCAAAATCTGACCAGCAAGGCAATGCGGTGCGAAGCAAGTCTTCCAAAATATATCGGCGCCCTCAAGAGTGACGTCAGTGACACCAGATTATTCAAAGAGGACCAAGAACAGAACCTTGACGAGCATAGCGTGCAGTGTTTAATATAATGCCCAGCGTTGTGGGAGAGAAGGGTTTCTGGGGGGAAATTGTCCGTTTTGGGCGTATGGCAACTGACCGCTGAGTCACCGATGAAACCACGTGATTCGCAATTTATTCGAATGGGGAGTTGTAAAGAATAATTAACAGCAGAGGACCGAGAACAGAAACTTGACGAACACCACATTATTTTGAGGCTGTGCGGATTAGATTGAGAACCACGATGACATTGACAGCGAAAGAACGCGACAAAAGCTTCGTTTCTGTTCACGATGAGACAGTATACCAGATTTATTATTTACTCGCCAAAGTCAGCTTGAATGTCAGACTCCCGCTGAACGCAGATATCATGTTCCATCCAGCAGTGCGTCTACCGTCGAGACGGCCCGTTTGGCTGAATCCACCGGTGGACATGACGGCTAATTCGGACTGAAGTGCTGAGTGGTCTGCAACTGATGTTGTAAACCATTCCCTCGTGCCCGTGCCGTCTGTTTGGCCCCCGGCTTCAACCTACCACGTCGTCTCTGGTCCGCACTGAACCAGTTCAGATCCGGTCAGGGCCGCTGTGCGGCAAATCAATTTCGTTGGAAGCAGGCTACGTCCCCTTTCTGCAGCTGTGGAGAAATTCAAACTATGTCCCACATCGTTAATGACTGTACAACAACTTGTTTCCCGGGCGGATTAACCGCACTCCACGTTGCTGATGAGGCTGCTGTATGCTGACTCAGCGCGAACTGCATACGCTAAATAAATAAATAGTGGTCATAGCCTAATAATAATTATGTGAACCGGGGTCAGCTTATTTCATGTCGTTCGTGTCACTGTCAATAGTAATGGTATGATGTTGTTTGTTTGTTTGTTTGTTTGTTTGTATGTGCACCTGTTATAGCGCCCCTTCAAGCTCGCTACTCAGAGGCGCTCCCGAATGCAGAGCGGACACTGCATCGGAGTTTCACGCCGAAGCGCTGAGCAATTGTGAGTGAAGGACTTGCCCAAGGTCCTTACGCGGCGACCTTGTACGCTGAACTGTGTGGAATGTGGATGGGTTTCGCGAGAAGGTAGGAAGGGAAAACTTTTAAAGGAAGTATCGGAAGGTTTGGGACGTTTGAGGAATAGTTGGGGCGCGGTGGTGTAGTGGGTATGTTCGTCGCCTTGCAGCCGGAGGGTTGCAGGTTCGAATCCACCTCAAGTGGCCGCCTAGGGACCTTGGGCAAGTCCTTTCTTCACTCGCAAGTGCTCAGCGCTTCGGCGCGAAACTCCGATGCAGTGTCTGCTCTGTAGTCGGGAGCGCCTCTGAGTAGAGGGCTTGAAGGGCGCTATAACAAGTGCACATACATACATACATACATACATACATACACACACATACATACATACATACATACATACATACATACACACACACACATACATACATACATACATACATACATACATACATACATACATACATACATACATACATACATACATACATACATACATACATACAATGTATGTACGTACATACATACATACATACATACATACATACATACATACATACATACATACATACATACATACATACATACATACATACATACATACATACATACATACATACATACATACATACATACATACATACATACATACATACATACATACATACATACATACATACATACATACATACATACATGCATACATACATACATACATACAATGTATGTACGTACATACATACATACATACATACATACATACATACATACATACATACATGCATACATACATACATACATACAATGTATGTGCGTACATACATACATACATACATACATACATACATACATACATACATACATACATACATACATACATACATACAATGTATGTACGTACATACATACATACATACATACATACATACATACATACATACATACATACATACATACATACATACATACATACATACATACATACATACATACATACATACATACATACATACATACATACATACATACATACATACATACATACATACATACATACATACATACATACATACATACATACACACATACAGTTCTCTCTGCTCATTCAGTTGAGACTCTTAGCAACAATGCGGATACCAGACTCAGGAGACTGCCCTTATTTTGCGCAATATTCCAGCCATGTGTTGAATAGTATCATGATCAACCAATTGCCGTTCGCTTACTGTTGAATGGAAGCAGCCAGAAGGCGCTCAGATAAACCTCTGTGAGGTTGTCGAGAGCATAGAGAAATCACGCATGTTCATCGTCCAATGTAGGCAACCGGGGTTACACATGATTGTATGCACGATGTGCCAAAAAAGACTCACCCTAAGGTTCCTACCAATATCTTGGCTATGGCATTCAGAAGTAAGAATTTTTTAACGTCACTACTTGTATGAGCAAACTATTGTAGAAACAAGTTCATAATAATAAAAGTGCGTGTGTCATGATAACAATGATATGATAATTATTATATATATCTAATATATAAAGCAGAGTCCCTCTGTTTGTATGTGTGTAGCCAAGTGATTTTCAACCGGGGTTCCGCGGAACCCAAGGGTTTCGCGGGCGTCGGCCAGGGGTTCCGCGGCAGTTTGGTATAAAATTTAAAAACACGAACTGAAATCACAATAATTTTTGCAGTTATTTGAATTATTTCACAGCTTTCAGTCATTCTTGCTTTTAAACAAAATTATTTCGCGAATGTAGGCTATTGCAGTTCTAAATATGTTTTATGCACCCTTTTATGGCTATATGCATTAATCTGCGCGTTAGTCCTGTTACAATAGGAAGAAACATACATGTACATCAAGTGGGAATCTATAATAGAGATGCCATATGCGTCTTCAACTGTTCAGAGTAACAATTCTTTGATGGGTTTCAACTATTTGGACGCTCTATCCTTAACAATTACATTCCCATTAGAATCTGCTGAGCACTGGTAGGCTATAGGACAACGGTTAATTCTTCTTTTGATCAGTTAGCTTTGTAGAGCCAATGGTTAAATGTTTCATTCAGAGGTGGCGAATTTACCAATTTTGCAAAATATTTTGTAAAGCCTAAGCTTGCCTGACGAATTTTTTTAGCGGATAAGCCTACCCGCTATTTGCTAAAAATATTTGCCTAATCGCATAAGACGTCAATCAGATGGTCGATTACTGTGACAGAAGTTTCAAATGAAAGGTGTAACCAGCGCTGGACATGAGAGTTGGGACTTGCCTTCACATGAAGCTGAAACTCCCGTGTATACGCGGAGACAAAGAGACCCCAATGCCCCACTATAAATAACCAGGAACAAATTTTGAAATAAACTCGAGAATGCGCTTTTTTCCATTTTCAATAGCTTATTCATTTGTTAGCTGTTGCCTAAATAGGCCTACTGCAGAGATGCAATTATTCTCTGACAGTGTTTTGTGTGCAGGATCCACACTTATAGAATTCCAAAGCATGTATTTATCAATCTTTTATTCACCAAATGATGGTAGCACAAATTAATAAAACAACAAAGAAATACAGCATTCACAGGACAGCATATCTGCCTGCATAGCACTAAAGACAGAAAACAGACTAAGTTTCCTTATTATAAAAGTTTGCATGCATAGATACTAGATATCCATAGCTGCCTAGGACTTCTAGGTTGACCTAAACCAAATATCAAATGTAGGCTACATTCCCAGACAGTGGTGGTTATACACAACAAGAATATATACACTGAAAATAACAAGCGCTCAAACACTTAAGGCGTGTAAGAGAAGCATGATGCAAAACTGACAACAACATTGTTGTGTGAAAGGCATTTCTGGATAAAACGCAATCTTCTGGATACCCAGCAGTCTGTAATATTAATTTCATGCATGAACTGCAGTACAGAGGCAACACTACTATGGGAGACTTTAAAAATTTTACATACTGCAGAGCTGTAAGTGTACTCTTTCTCTGTTATTTCTCTGTTATTTGTAATGCACTATATAGACCTATGCTGCACTAGAAGTGTAAATAACATACATGTATATTTAGAGTTTAAACAGTTTAAGACTAAATATCACCTAAGTTTACAAGTTACAAATGCATACGTGTTTCTTGATGCACTGCATGCACGGGTGAAACGCACAGGGTTCCGCGAGCAAATGAGTGCTTTGAAAAGGTTCCGTCACTAGAAAAAGGTTGAAAGCCACTGGTGTAGCCTATTGATGTAGGCTATTTTGAATTTCTTCCCAGAGCTTGCTCGGAAATTACAGCGATTCGTTTTATCAAAATTTTCAAACTCATTCTTACCCACATTTGACGTTTAACGCCCCTAATTTCGCCTCTCAATTAACTTTAAAACCCAAGATGCCAACCTTTTTAACTTCCACGCGATAAGCGATTCAACAGTCATTCGCGTTGATAGCCTCCATTGCCTACAAGAATCCTACAACCAATGGCATGACGGTTTGAGATCACGTGATGTTTACTTATATCGAAAATATTTATGAGGATTATTCTTGGCTTATTTCTTCTGATCCAGTCGAGAAAAACATAAAAATCGCGATCCAAAAATCTTTCCATATTTTAAATTTCTCTGTTATAAAAACGATATAAATCGACACGGCATGTGGTCACTAAACACATGACGTAATTATTTTGATTTTATAGCGCGCGCTTTCGCTAAATTATACTAAAACACTGATAATAATTAAATCAAAATTTCCCGGGCAACGCCGGGTAATTCAGCTAGTATATATTATATTTATAATATCTAAACCTATAAAATACAGATTGTAATGCGTGCTTGATAAAAAATCTCCTCATCCACGCGACCCATTTTTCCAAATAATTACAAAACAACTTCTAACCACCCCATGACAACACTATCGGGATTCGCGATCCAAAAATATTACCTTTTGCCGAGCTTGAAAATTTAATTTTTCTATCCGAATCCTAACACTGTTAAGACGCCATTATTTTACTTTCAACCATCATCTTCAGCAAACATTGGGACCATCGATGATATATTGGTGATTGAAACCAGTGCATTGATGACGTCATGGTCGATTTTAAAATAATTATAGCGCGCTATTCCGTTAATTAATATCTGTGCTGGGTTGAACCGAAAACCTAAATTTCACGGGCAACGCCGGGCACCAAAAGTGGTTGGACTGGGCTGTGGCCGATGGAAGAAGGCGAGGTGAGAAGGGCGGCGTGGGAGCGAAGTCAGGCGTGGCGGGGGTATGAAAACAGAAATGTCCCGGGCGTGGGAGCGGCGTGACTGGGAGGTGGGAACTAAAAACCGAAATTTCCCGGGCAACGCCGGGTAATTCAGCTAGTATGAATATATATATATCATATTGTTCTCTGCCAGTTGGCAGGTTGGCACGTCTGATGGCGCCTCTCCTCTCGTTGTTAAGCTGATCATCTTTTAGCTGTTGATTGATATTCATCCCAGATCATCCAGTTCAGAAGCTTCTATCTAGGTCATCTTCATATGTATATATATATATATATATATATATATATATATATATATATATAATCAGGCATTTAGTATCAGTAGAATCTGAAGATTTTTGATGGCTAACAAGTAGGTATAGGCCTTATGCAATATGCAATTCATCCGATCTTGAACGTTGATCACTGATCAGACATTATCATAACGCCTTATAAAAACAAGTCCAATGTGCAACACTTGAGGCTTCTAATACATTTTGAAATGTGACAAGTTAATCGAGGCGAAAATCGAGCACAGTTCTGAAAGTCTCCGTCAGCATTGGTCGTGCATTTCGCAGCAAAGAACAGACCTAGTACCTATACGGTTCTGTCCGTTGTTAATCTTCAATTATGGTGCACTACAAGCTGACCTACTTCAACTGTAAAGCAAGAGCCGAGGTGATTCGCCTGATTTTTGCGCTCGCCGACGTGGAATACGAAGATGTACGAATTAAATACGAAGGCCCTATAACCCCTGAACTGAAGTCAAGTGAGCATCGCTTAGTGCTGACCTAACTGATCTGGTTTTATTTTAAATTATCCCAATCCTCATTTAAAAAAAAATTAATTGTAGACATGTTTCGCTTAATTTAATCAGAAATCTATTTAATTTAATCAGAAAACTTACCACGAATTTTAGTCGCATTCGTAACCACCTCTATGAGACGAAACACGAGTGAAAATTTCTTTTTGGACCTTCGTGTGAAAGTTAAGATGACGGCTCCTTCGTCCACTCATTCTTGGCCAATAGGCCTATAAATCAACTCCTTACTTCAGTCTTAACGCTTTTTAGATCATCTACATGTATCCTAATTCATTTTCTTTTTGCTTCGTCTATTTTGTCCCACCCTGATGGAGAAACTGCATGGATCACTGTATTGAAAATTGACTGAATTCTTGCTGTCAGGAGGAAGCTCATTATGATAGACAAGCTGATTCGCTTAGAAATCGAACTTGACAAGTTAGGGTTAACAGGTTTGTGTCTCAAGGTTGATTAGATATTTCTCTGAGCCTCGCGTTGATTTCAGGAACACATCCATTATGTTGAATGAACGGGTTGTTGAGAGATTAGCATAATTATAATTATTATTGATCTACCAGTAAATTGTAAACTTAAACTCCTTCTGTCTGTTAGTGTTAGCGGTCTACAACGTTTCTTGCTACCACTCTTCAAACTTGAAGTTGCATTTCTGAATTATTTGAGACATTTTGAAATTCATTTGCGATATCTGTGTTGTATATAGTCATTGCGAGGATATGTGTAGCGCAGCTTTAAGGTTTCTACTCTGTCAGGAAAGCTCCCTGCATGGACAACCTCGGCCGAAGAGGACAGCGTTATGAATTACGTCTATTTTGCTGTATTGCATTGAAATATGTTGCATGCCTATTGTATTTCGTATTGCATTGTGTCATACCAAATCGTATCGTATTGTATTTGAAATTCATAATAGTGTGTTAATCCGATGTGACTTATTTTCGAGTAGAAAAACAACAAAAGCTGTTTAGATTTCTTAGGCCTATTGTCGGATTTGCGTTGACTCGATCTGTCTTGACTACCTGTTGATTGCATTCTGCAGGAGCACCTTTCGGTCAAATACCAATACTAGAAATTGATGGGAAGACGTTTTGCCAGAGTTACGCTATTGGTAGATATCTTGCTCGGAAATTCAGTAAGTGTACAGTGACGATTTATTTCCGCCATCTTCTCTGTAGCCAGCCTCGTATCATCGTTGTAATCATGATCACCATCATCATAATCATCATCATCATCATCATCATCATTTGTGGGGCGCGGTGGTGTAGTGGTGGCGTCGCTGCCTTGAAGCCGGAAGGTTCGAGGTTCGAATCCACCTCACGTCGCCGCGCAGGGACCTTGGGCAAGTCCTTCACTCGCAATTGCTCAGCGCTTCGGCGTGAAACTCCGATGGAGTGTCCGCTCTGTAGTCGGGAGCGCCTCTGAGTTGAGAGCTTGAAGGGGCGCTATAACAATTGCGCATACATACATACATACATCATCATCATCACCATCACCATTATTATCATCATCATCATCATCATTGTCATTATCGTCATCGTCGTCATCGTCGTCGCCAAAACAAATTCTGGAATGGGTGACTAGTCCTTAGACCTCTGCTAAATTTTGTCCCGCAACCAGGACCAGCCGTTTACTCGAAACAGGTTGAAAGACGACAAGGGCGGATACAGGAATTTTCGAAGGGGGGCCAAAATTTTTGGTATTGTGAGACAGTAGAAAAATTTTTTAGTCATCGACCAAATTTTCCGGGAAAAAGATACCAACTTATCCGCTCCGCCAAAAAAGTTGATGACCTTTTTTTTTTTTTTTTTTTTTAGTCATCGACCAATTTTTCGGGAAAAAGATACCAACTTATCCGCCAAAAAAGTTGATGACCTTTTTTTTTTTTTTTTAGTCATCGACTAATTTTCCGGGAAAAGGAGATGCCATTTCCGAACGGGGGGCCACGTCCCGTACGATTTTCTAATAGGGGGGGGGGGCCAGATGTCCTGTTTTTCTCTCCCACTACATGTTTTTGAAACCAAATGGGGGGGGCCACGTTCCATGCAATTTTTAAATGGGGGGGGCCATGGCCGGATTGGCCCCCTGGATCCGCCCCTGAAAGACGAAAAGGCTACGCACGAAATTTGTTAAGTGAAATTTGTTATGGCATATACTGGTTGACTTAAAAGACTTGAAGGACAATAAAATCATCGAAAAGTTAAAAGCATGAAAAACTCTCCTACAGTGTTCGTGTGACCGATGATTTGACGGCTGGGTTCATAAAAGGGACTGCAAAGGGTTTTTACTTCATTATTATAATTTTATGTATGTATGAGCACTTGTAATGTAGCCCCTTTAACATAGTCTTCTCAGATGCGCTCCATTGTCCATACTACAGCGCGGACATTGAATTGGAGTTTTACACCGCATCACTATTATGAGCAGTGTTATTATGAGCGAAGGAAATCTTTCTAACCTTGCAGAGATTTGAGTTCCAACCTCTTGGTAACAGTCCATGGCGCAGCTCAGTAATCAATAGAGGTAGCTCATAGGGTCAGAGGCGGATCCAGGGGGCCAATCTGGCCATGGCTCCATTTGGAAATTTCCTTATTTTTGACCAGCTATTCTGGCTTGGGAAGTTGACGTGTCTCCCCTCCTCCCAATGAGTAGGCTAATTCCGCAGGTCCCTCCTCGCGCCCACGAGGTATCTTTTCTTGGGAATTCGAGTCAAATGACTAAAAAAGGTATTGAGATTTTTCGGCCACCAAGACGAAACATTTTCCATGCCCCAAGACACACAATTTTGGTCCCACCTCCTGATGCTCCTTCGAAAATTTCTGTATCCGCCCTTGCCTATGGTTGCCTTCAAATTCCTCGAACTGTCTACTCAGCGTTTCAAAATGTGTTTGGTTGGCAGATCTGGCTGGGAAAACGGAATTGGATCAGCTACAGGCGGACATGATCGTCGCCTGCGTGAGAGATGGACTCAAACCGTTTCTCCATGCCCGCTTTTCAGTTGATGACAAAGCGCAACAGGTAGGCTACTAGTCTGTACACACTATAGTGTTTTGCCCGACGTGGAACAAGTTTTGGTTCAAATTTTAACACATTTACTGTCCTAGAGCTATTAGTGCACGACACGGTAAATTTAAAGTTTGTTTGTAGCCATGGGCGCCCGCAGAAAATTTTGCAGGGGGGGGAGCAACATTTTTACGATTGTCACCAAATTTCTTAATCGCAAGAGCCTAAAAAATGCGATGCTGGAAATTAAGAATACGGGTATTTTTCAAAGAGGTTTCTTATGCAAATTTCACAGGCAGAAAGTTATAACAGCATGTTTATTTCTATGGAGGTCTGTAAATGTAGATTTCTGACTTTCATGTCTGTATCATTCGTATCATTGGTGCATTAAGGCAAAGAAATTTGTTAAAAACCCAAAAGTAGTAGTTAAAAACATAAGTGTCAATTTTCCAGGGGGCCAAGTGCCCCCTTGCCCCTATGTGCGGGCGCCCATGTTTGTAGCTCGGTTCGGTGACTGCAGTAGGCCTACTATCGCGTAGTTCTGTCTAAGTGTTACGACCACTGCTTGCGTAAGCTTATTAATCAACTTTCCTATCAACGTCATTGACACCGTTATGTATCATGTAAAATTACATAGATTCAATACTTTTGTCAAAGTAAATGTTTAAATTGGCAATAACAGCACGTATGGACTCTCTCATGAAGTGCATTAGTTCCATAAGGCTGTGCCAATGTAATACTCCAGCGACGCATTGAAACCATGCAGCTGAAGTACCGTCATTAATTCAATAATTCATTCATTCATTTCGAAAATTTATATAGCGCCTCTTCAAGAAATCCACCCATAGGCGCTCCCAGCCCAGCCACAGCTGCAAAGTAGGATTTGAAAGACTTAAAAAATGAAGGTGAATTTATCCTAGGCATGAGGCGCAAAGTTAGTGGGAGGCCATTCCAGATAGCGGGACTGCGGGACCCACAACAGAAAAGGTTCGGCGCTGTGTGAAGTGCGAGCACGCGGAACCAAAAGTTCACGCTCTTCAGCAGAGCGAAGAAAATGGTGCATATTGAAGTTTCAATTTTCTCAGAGTTTTCCTAAACGTCTCTCATTTAATTGAATTTATTTTCTTTCAGGCAGAGTTGCTGAAGAAATATTCTGAGGAGCAACTGCCGGCTATATACGCCAATCTAGAAAAGATTCTCAAGTCGAACAACGGCGGAGACGGATTCTTCGTGGGAGATAGCGTAAGGAAGATTTCCTAATCTTTAAAAGAAAATGAATTTTGAAGTTTGAAATGGGCGCTGTGATCGTAATTGTAGGCTACTATACTATACCCAATAGGGTATCTATCTCTATGCCCCACAAAGTGCTGGCGACCAATCCCCGCCTAACTCAACATTATAGTCTACTTTAAATTGTATTCTACAGCGACATGGATGACATTAAAAATACATGTGAGGTATACTTTGAAAACATACTTCATCTTTGGGACTTGTGAGTATACCCCGCAGTCGATCGAGTCGTGGGCTACGATCGACTTGGCTCGCGCGACGATCGACTCGATCGACTTTGTCGACTCGCCGACCTCTCGACGACTCGATCGACTTGGCTCGGCCGACGATCGACTCGATCGACTTCGTCGACTCGCCGACCTCTCGACGACTCGATCGACTTGGCTCGGCCTACGATCGACTCGATCGACTTCGCGTCGACTTGGCCTAGTTTTGTCTCTTGCTCACCTCTGTAGCTATGTTATCTCAAAATGAAATTATTCGATAGTAGATCTGTGTCATAATCTGTTTGACGTCACAATAAGCCTAGTTTCGAATTCTCAGTGAATTTAGATAAAAGCAGATTTGCGCAGAAATCGTAGTGACGTCACAATTATAGGCCTCGTTTTAGATTCTGAAAATGAACTTCAATATTTATTACAGTAGATCTGTGTATTAGTCGAAATGACGTTACAATAGACCGTGTTTGTAGCCTACTCTTCTATATGGTAGATCTGCATCATAATCGACGTGACGTCACAATAAGTATAGTATATTCTCACATTGAACTTCATTAATAGTAGGTCTTTATCATGTTCGCAGTGACGTCACAATGGACCTAGTTTTATATTCTCAAGCTGAGCGTATATATATATATATATATAATAGATTTGTATCATAACCAGAGCGATGTTGAGTTAAATAACCCCAGTTTTGTATTATGAAAATGAAATAATATGATACTTGATCTGTATCATAATCGAAATGCCGCCATAACAGGCCTAATTTCGTTTTCTCAGTGAACTTGTTTAATGGTAGAATTTTATCAAAATCGAAGTGAAGTGATAAAAGCCCAGTTTTATATTCGCATAATGAACATCTATACTGGAAGATCTGCATAATAATCGACATGACGTCACAATAGGCCTTGTTTATAGTATCAAAACGTACTTCTATAATAGTATAGCCCAGTGGTTCCCAAAGTGGTGGTCCGCGGACCGGCACCGGTCCGCGGAGGTATGATCGCCGGTCCGCGGAGAAGAGTTAAAAATAAATAAATAAACTGTGATTATTGGTTTATTTGTTTTAAATTGTGAAATTATTCAAATTGTTGTCCAAAATTTATTCAAATTTCTGTCTTAATATTTGTAAACTTTAAATAAATCAACGCGCCTTATTTTAACTAGCCAGATGACGAATTCAAACAATTTAAACTCATAGTATTTAAATAAAACTTTTAGTTTAAAACTTTAAATATAAACAAATGTCTTTGAATGAAAAAGTGAGCAAACCGAAGCAAACAAATCGGAAAAAACAGCAGACGCAGATGGTTAAAAGCATGGGCGGAGTTTATCAGGGGCTAGGGGAGCTAAGCCTCCCCCCAAGAAGACCCAGATTAATTTTTTACCGTGTAAATGGTATATTTTCTTGGGCTTAGCCCCCCAAGAAGGCTTTAGCCCCTCCAAGAACGGAAACCAAACTCCGCCCATGGTTAAAAGCACCAAGATTAGTGTGTGCGCATTGAAAGCGTCTAAGTTCCTTGCATCTATAGTTCTTTACGCATCGCAAAGGCCATTATCAGGCTGTTATTATTAAACTGTCATTTATTTCTTGCGCACCTAAGCAAAAAAGTAATCTTGCACAAATAGCGTTTAAAAGCAAAGTCTACTCATAATAAATCTTAAACAAATAAGGCTTCAAGGACATGTAAATGTAGGCTAATTGTAAATAACCTTATAGGCCTATTATAGTATTTTTTATAATTTAGGTCGCTTTTGTTTCCCATCGCCATTTTGGCCTAAGTTAGCGGTCCGCGAGCGTCACAAAAAATTATTGCCGGTCCACGGCCTAATGAAGTTTGGGAACCACTGGTATAGCCTACATTTGTGTCATTATCGAAGTGACGTCAGAATAGCCAAGTTTTTTAATTCTTGAAGTGGACCTATGTAATAATAAAATTGTATTATAATCAGAGTGACGATACAATGGGCATAGTTTTGTATTCTCAACAATTAATGAAATTATATGATAGTAGATCCGTATCCTGATCGATATGACGTCACAATAGGCCTAATTTCGCTTTTTCGGTGAACTTATTTAATTGTAGGATTGTATCTTAATCGAAGTGACGTCACAAAAGACCCCGGTTTATATTCTTAAAATTAACATCTATATGTAGGCCCTAAATAGGCCCACAATAGTATATCTTTATAATACTCATTCAGGGGCGGATCCACGAGGGCCAATCCGGCCACGCCCCTTCAGAGATTTGCATAGAACGTGGTCCCTCCCCCGTCGAGTTTAAAGAAACTGGAAGTCAACGCAACGGGAACAGGAAGGTGAGAGAGAAAGCAGCACGTGACTAAAAAGTCATCAGATTTAAAATAACCGGAGTTGCCACGGGTTTTTAGAATTTTTGGGGGTGAAAGACTAAAAAAATATTTTTCGGCGGAAGACCTACGACAATTTTTAACTCTCCAAGACCAAAAATGTTGGGCCCCACTTCCAAAATTTCTTTATCAGACCCTGTACTCATTCAACTTAATCGAAAACGTACGTCTACAGTCAACTTTCACAGTCTACTAACACGAAATCGTCAGCTGCCAAAAGGGTCATTAGCTGCACTTGTGTGCAAAGACTGAATTACGTCATTGTTATCATGTAGGTCACTTTGAAACTTCAAGATAGCCTAGCCATAGTAAATAAAATATTTCTAAGTCGAGTCGAGTCGATGAAACAATGATCGACTAGACTTGGGAAAACGAACGATCGACTCGACTTGCAAGTCGACGATATTTCGATCGACTCGACTTGGCAAGGCTCACGATCGACTCGACTTGCAAGTCGATCGAGTCGACGATTTTTCGATCGACTCGACTTGGCAAGACTCACGATCGACTCGACTTGCAAGTCGATCGAGTCGACGATTTTACGATCGACTCGACTTGGCCGAGTTATGATCGACTCGATCGATCGACTCGATCGACTGCGGGGTATAGTTGTGAGCATACCAGAATAAACAAGTTATTTTCGTTGTTTGAACTTACTCATAATCCAGCTCTCTACTCATTCGTCTCTCTCTTTCTCTGTCCTTCCCTCACTCCCTCTCTCTTTTTTCTCTCTCTCCCTCGCTCTTTCTGTTATCTAACACGCCACCACAGGACATGGATCTATAAATAGAACACGTATTCCTATAGGGCTAGTTAACTTTATCTCGGTCTAGTTAAATATTTCTTTTCTGTACAGTTGACGTGGGCCGATCTGGCCTTTCATGTGTTCACCGGCTGGGGGAAGCCTGGCGGTAACGAGGCTCTTCTGGACAACTATCCGAAGCTGAAGGCTCTGCAGAAGCGAGTGGAGAGCGTCCCGAAGGTGGCCGCGTGGATTGCCAAGCGTCCAGTTTCCGAATTCTAGACAACTGCTTCAGTTTAGAGATAACATGGAACCTTCGTTGCTTTAAGTTCCACGCATTATGTGTACCTCCTAGAGAACGTCGAGTATATTTTAGGCTAAGCAGGGGCAGAGCAATAAATCAATTATATACACATTGATTGTATGTTTTTGCTAGATATTCGATAATATTGCATGCTGCACTAAAGTGACTAAACTGTGGTCGATAAAATGGATTGAAGGCCTCACGCAAGGGTGTACGCTGAAAATGCTTGTGGAGAGATTATTTTGGGTTCTCTATATCCCAGTGTCTAATCTAGAGTACGTCTCTGGGTGGGGGAAGTTCCCCCCAACATGAGAATCCTGTCAGCAGAAAAAAAATCGAGATGCGTTGCTCACGTGTTCGCACGTACCATTTCCACCACCCCTCCAGGAAATGAGGTACATGTAGGCTACGCTGCATTTTCCCCAGAAAAAATCGGACAGTTCCTGTTCGCGTTTACATAATTATTATTGTACCAGAAGAAGAATTCGACAGCGCAGCAATGACTACCTAAAAAAAGATCGTCCGAAAATATGCGGTCAAAAGGTATTCTCGGTGTTTGGCTGAGCTGTGTCCGTCCGCCCAAAACGCCTCCCCCAACCTGACCCCTCCCAAAGAAAAATCATGAGATTATAGATTAAACACTGCTCCAGCTATATTCAACATCTGACCAGCAAGGCAATGCGGTGTGAAGCAAGTCTTCCAAAATAAATATATCGGCGCCCTCAAGAGTGACGTCAGTGAGACCAGATTATTCAAAGAGGACCGAGAACAGAACCTTGACGAGCATCAGCGTGTTACGTGTTTAACGACACTGCAATCATAGATGAATAAGATGATTAGTGTCGCCCTTCTCCTTTGTCACTCCATCCCCAGTTATTTTTCCACAATTCTCACAGCATGGATACCAGACTTTGCCTTTATTCTGTACAATCTGTTGAATTTAATTATCATCAATCAGATCATTGGAAGGCCGTTCGATTGGATTGAAGCAGTGTGAGGAAGAGCAAAGGTGAACTTTTGCGAGGTTGTCCAGAGCATAGCACGCCTCCTCATCGCTCAGTATATAAGCAACTGATGTTATAGGCCCTAACAATATTATATGCCTATTATATATCATGTTACAAGAAAAGATTTTATGCGTATCTGGTGTAAGGAGCCCTAGTGTTGTATTCTTCAATATGCTCTACATAGGCCTACTCCGATACACAATCGCGACACTCATCGGTCCCTTTACGGTAGCCTGCTCTCCGGCGTAACACTAAGGCCTGAATTAGATTGCCCCATCGGTCCTGTAAGTTGACTGACCTAGTAGGAGCCGCAGTGGTTAAACCCTTAGAGCGTAAAGGCCGCGCACCTTGCACTTCCCGATACTGGCTCGGTTTGTATACTCTAACTTTAGTTGACCTGGCCCCATTAAAAAGTGTGGCGGGGGAAGTATCTATCACCCAAGATCAGTCAGTCCTCACATGTAGGCTGCATGAGTCGCATGGAAGGGGCGTGTGCCATCAGAAATACCACACCGAGTTATTAAGCCAGCTGCCTCAGTCAGCGTCAGCGGGCCAACCTTTGTGTTCACAGAACCTTGCCCATCACCCGATAAAATTAATTGAGGTCTGGCAAAATCATAGGCGCTATGCAAGCAAATGTAGGCCTATACTACGTTTACATTGATTATGACTGTGCCACCGGTGTCGAGAATTTCATGAAGGATGTGATTACGTGAGTTGACCCTGCGTAGACTTTGTTGTAACTATACATCATGCAGGTTTGTAGAAGGAACAAGCAATAGAAATGGTTATACAATAATTATTACAAATTACAATTAAGTCAAGCAGTCAGGTTTACTTACCAAATGTCGCAATTTGCCTACAAAAACGGAAGCCCTAATTCCCCCTAAATGGATAAAGGATCCCTTCAACCAGAGACACCAAATTACCGAATACCGATCACTTGCTAGATATGTAAGGTGAAAATGTTATAAATGGGTTTGTGCTGGTGTAGAAGCACTTCTGTGCAGTTAAAACTAGTAAAACTCTTTGGTCGTCGTGTCTTAACTGAATAATTTATTATTGCAAAACATACAGAAATCAAGGGTTAGTGACGAAACAAATACGAAGGAAGGAACACGAACTGAGATCAGGAAACTATGCAAATGAACTTAAACACTCAACGCTGATGAGACTATAATATTATAGGCTCCAAATAATTTAGAATGAAAATACTTACCGGTATCTACTGAGGATGGATTTATACAGGTCTACTGCAACACACATATGGAGCGAGAGGTTTATGCCCATGGGCTACGTCAGAGGAAACCTAGAAGCATGTACCGGACTTATAAGCGGTATCGGCAATGGACAAACTACCCCTCCAGTTCTTCTACCACGGTTCAACTCCGCCACTGGTTGCACTCTGCCAGTGCGAGTTCCAAGCCTGGATAAAGGAGGAGGGCGTCGCTAATGGTCTTTGTTACCATACAGTGACGTTAATTAAACTGCAACTACCATCACCACGGTTCAGTGACCTCCGTTATCACCGTGAAGTCAGTCACAGCCGACCCAACACAGAGCCCGGCGTTTAAAATCGCACAAAGGACAGAAATGTATGCAGAGTTGTTCAACACTAGTGCCCCAACTATGTAGCTCAACTGCACCAGATAACATTAGTATTGTCGCTTGGGTAGGAACATGGAAGTGGGGTAGGAACATGGAAGTGACGAATAAGATTGCCCTTGTACGCTGAGGCCAAGAAAAGAAAGTCGCCAACACTTCCCGTCCGAGATTGGAGCTTGTTTTACACTCATTCATTCGTTCATTTCAGACATTTCTACAGCGCCTCTTCAAGAGAAACTACTCAGAAGTGCTCCTCTGATTAATTCTCTTGTCTCCAGCTTCAACTGCTTGATCTGCAATTTCTGCCAAGTTGGCAAGGTGTCCATTTACACCCGGAAAATATTGCCACTGTTGGCATCACGGGCCAGTGCCAGTCCCAACTATGAATAACAGAGGAGGGCGACGATAATCATCCTTGCTCATTAAGCACTAAGCAGCAACTTTCAAAGAAACAGTCCATTATTCGTCACGGTATCTGCATGTACACTGTTGTACAACCTACCGATTGCAATACGCTAATAGACCTTTTTTGTTACCGCTGGCTGTTAGACGCTGACCCGATTTTCATGCAGTCTATTTAGGGCTTCATGACTGTAAACAATGAGCCTTGCCGAATCACGACGTCAGCGATTGGACGTTGGAAATGATCACGTGACCTGAATGTGCCAGTTTCTAGCCCTGATCAAAGATATCTTCGCTAGGCCTACGACAGTCTGTCCTAAACAGACGTGCATGCACGTAGATCTATTGTAAATATTATTCGAGTGACTTGCTAGTGTGCGACGCTGCTCTTCATGAAGCTCGATCATAATATTATACGGGTAAGTAGCCTACCTAAATTTCTCCAGCAAGTGAGTCCAAAGATCTGGGGGAGTAGCCTACGTAGTTGAAACGAACATTTATTACTGACAGTAGGTCTAAACCTAATAATTAATGGCCGACGTGATATAATATCGACTGAAGTTGAGGTAGGGTGCGACACGAGATATTGCCAGGTGTAGGGCTGTAGGCTAACCACAGTGTAAATAACACACAGTACGTTGACTCGCATTGCGGCCTGTTAATCAACAACGCCATTTTTAATCTGAGCCTTCAACAGAAGCTTGACCTGTGATTGGTCGGTGTGAGAAATCGCTTGAGGTTATTTGGCATGAGAAATCGTCTGTGACTGGTCGGTTGGATTAGCCATGCCGAGAATGCATCTGTGATTGGTCCGTACGGCTCAGTTTCGAAATGGCAGAGGCCTAGCCTCACTTTCAAATAAGTCACACATTCTGACTAGGGGCCGTCCATAAATGACGTTCCGCAATTTAGGACCATTTTTACCCAATCCACCTCGTCGCACGTCGTCACGAACGTTGCAACCCCTCAAATATAACATCACAAAGCTGAGGACTTAGTCGAGATTTTAAGACCATAATAGACTTTCTTCAGCAAACGTTTCTCCTAAAAGAGTGCCACTGCCACATATCTAGTGCCAACAGCAGAAAAGGCGAACCTGCAGCTGAGAGTCATGTTCGTCCATGTCCACCGAGTAGGCTAGTCAGGTTGAGAAAGTCAGTAGACATTGTCGAATATAATAACGATTAATAACTGGTGTTAATAATTATTAACAAGGCTACCCTGTTTGCGGAGCCATAGGCGGTTATGTGTTCGTTTGGGTTAAATAGACACCCTTCATACGAATTGTTTGAACTACCTGCACGTACTACTATCGTGGTGGTCAATAAATATTGATTGGTAGGCCTATTGATTCAATATAGAAAAGAATTTGTAGCCAGCGAGCAGCCGAAACTATATGATTGTAGCTGTTCACTCACTGAAAGAAGTGTTGTGATTTACAGCAAGTTTAGTTACTGGATTATAAGAAATACTATACTGAATAAACGGTGTAGTTGAATGCGAATTTTGTCCCACCGGAAACTGCGTCTACTGGGTTTTAAGAATAAATCAACCCAAATCCTGATGTGTAGTTCTATAATTCATTGTACGTTGGTTGTGTTTATCACAGGCATAATTATTGTCGGTTGTTGATCTTCCGTGATCATGGTGCACTACAAGCTGATCTACTTCAACGGACGTGGAAGAGCAGAGGGTCTTCGTCTGCTCTTTGCGGCCGCAGGAGTGGAATACGAAGATGTACGAGTCCAACCTGACGAGTGGCCAGCACTGAAACCCAGTGAGCAACGACATGTCAAGGGCAGAACTTTCCTAGCGTGCAGTTGTAGGCTACACAAAATGTGCAGTTCTAAATTGGTTTGTGCTGGTGTAGAAGCACTTCTGTGCAGTTAAAACTAGTAAAACTCTTGGTCATTGTCCTGCGATTGGGACTCTTTTTTTGGGAGTGATTTGCAAGGGAGGATGCGAAAAGAAAGCGGGGTTGTGCAGTTCTAAAGATCCACTAAAAACTCTTCGTCCAGTGAATTCGGTCCAAAGAATAGGCTACTTATGAATCTAGCCTGCCTGTTCTTTCCTGACTGTACTACAGTAGGCATATAATAATAGTAAATGTAAATGTAAATGTAATCGCATATTTATATAGCGACTGTGTTATGGCTTCGACCCTGAGGGTGAGATCCTTCACCACCGCTACTCCACGTTTATATTGCGACCGAGCCACCCGCAGTAAAGATCCGAGAAATTAATCTCTGATAAACCGACCGACCGGGAATCGAACCCGGGCCGCCGGCGCGGCGAGCGGGCTATCAACCCACTCGGCCACCGAGTGGTAGTAGGCCACTGTAGTATACTGTTTGCAGACTGAGGCAATACAACGCCCACCCTATAAAACGTGGTCATACTTTTGTACAAAGCCAGTACTTTGATTCCATTCAAGCGACACTTATGTGACATAAATTTATCAGTTCTGTTATGACAACATTGACAAGTCCTATTTCTCATTGCCTTTCAAGAGGAACTGATTGAATCGATAGATTAGATATCTGCATTCTTTGTATCGCGTGCCGACTGCGCCAAATAGACCACACATTGTTCGCCTACTCAATCAAACATATCCGACCATCCTACGAACAGACCAAACTCCACTTCGTGATATATATATATATATATACATATATATATATATATATATATATCCACACGGGTGTTTCACTCGAAACTCAAAACGCTGCTTTCTCACAGATCCTATATTGATTCTCCCACTTCCCCCTACCTCCCATGCCGTTTCAACTCTAGACATCATCCACCATATATCCGTCTGGCGTCTGTCTAACTCCTCGCCTGACTATCCGGATCTCTAAAACGAATTTCGATATCAAATGGAAAGCACTGTTTGATTATTTTCATCGTGTATGTAAACCATTCGGAAAGATCAACTGCATGTTGGTTGCATTGTAGAAACTATATTTGGAAAGTTGCCGAATATCGAGATTGATGGGAGAACGTTTTGCCAGGCCAATGCCATCGGTAGAAATCTCGCTCGGAAATTCAGTAAGTGGTTTCTCCACGACATGTGTATCTAATCCCGTAGCCTCATAGTAAATGCAAATTGTGGACCAAGGGGATCATTCTACGGAAGCCCTTCACTGTACAGTTGACCCTGAGACAGGTTAGGACGGGGCTTAGGTAAAAAAAAGGATTTTGAGGCAACTGTCATTATGAGTTGCTCAGGGCCATTTCAAGGTTGTCAAATCCTCCGGACCCACTGCATGGAACAGTCTTTCTGATCATGTGAACAATGCATCATCTATGGAGGGATTTAAATCAAGACTCAAGACGTATCTGTTTGAACAATCGGATAACTGCAATGTTAACTTTTTGAACTTGTGTATACAACACCCTTTCCTTCGGCCTCGGCTGAGCTACGGCGCTATATAAATCGTCTTTTTATTATTATAATATTATATCGTGGCAGGATTCTTGTAGGAAATTCACCTGCATCTTTTCGCTGCTTGAAGACATTTCTCTTCTCATGGGCCTGCATGGGCGGAGTTTGGTTTCCGTTCTTGGAGGGGCTAAAGCCTTCTTGGGGGGCCAAACCCGGGAAAAGATACCATTTACACGGTAAAAATGAATCTGGGTCTTCTTGGGGGGGCTTAGCCCTCTAGCCCCTGATAAACTCCGCCCATGTGGACCTGTCACGCTGAGAGCGCTTCTGAATTATAGCTCTGCTGTGAGAAGTGCTTTGCAAATGCTTTATTAGATTAGATTAGTCTGATAGTTATTATCATTATTATTATCTAATTATTATTTATTATTATTGTTATTGTTATTCTGGTTGACCCGTAGATCTTGCAGGAAAGACAGAATTGGATCAACTTCGGGCTGACATGATAATTGACTGCTTGGACGACATTCTGAGGGAGTACGTCGCTTTCTTCGATGAAAAAGATGAGACCAGAAAAGTATTGCAATTTCTTTATTCGTTGAAACTTGCAATCTTTATACAGTTCGCAATGGTTGTGTTTAGAGTGACATGTAGACCTAAGTGTAGATGGGACGATGTGGTGTTGCGGTATTTTCTATGACCTGCAACCAGAGGGTGGCATGTTCGAACCTGCATGCTTTAAGCCACAGCGTGTGAGGAATGGAACGAGAAACCACCTCACTCATCTCATCCCCGAGTGGCAGGCACTCATCATCATCATCATCATCATCATCTTCATCATCATCGTCATCATCGTTAACAGACCTAAATAGTGAGTAATGGAAGTCTCTATTCATTTTGAGAAATTTTGTTTAAAGATTTTGTTCCATTCAATTGGCTATTCTATTCCATTTTAGCAATTCCACTATACTAAAGATTTTATTCAGTGTATTTAAACGTTTCTCAAATTAAATTTCCAATTCATGAGCATGTCTAAGCTCTTGTATATATTACAGAGCACATTCTTAAGCAGTTACTTCCAGTATAGCAGCATGACTTTGTACTCTGGCTCTGATTCTAAAAGGTCTCTGGCAATGATAATTTATCAAAAGCATCTGTGATTCAATTTTCTTTTCTTTTCGTTCAGGAGGAGATGAAGAAGAAATATTCCGAGGTGGAACTTCCGGCTTATTACGCCAATCTCGAAAAGATTCTCAAGTCGAACAAAGGAGGAGACGGCTTCTTCGTAGGAGACGACGTAAGCAGTTGAACTTATGCAGCTTTACTTTAAAAGCGTTTTTCAGTTTCGTTATACTTTCAAGTTTCTACTTTCCCTATAATAGTGGAACGTATTAGTGTGTCCGAAGTTGACACAATCATCTTGGAATTTTGTTGTTGTAACTATTAACGGGGAGGAGGCTGCCGGAGCTGCTCAAGACAGAGAAGGATGGAAGACCTGTATCGCCCAATTTGCACACAGCACGTGTAGGGACTAAGGTCTAAGGTAAGGACCATTAACGGACTACACTCTGAAAATTATTGTCTAGAAATCGTAATCTCGCGATTCTGACTGCACCCAAGGAAGGCCGAGTCGCAGGAACCAATTTCTTCGAAGGCGCTCAGTCAAAACAAAACCCTTTGAACTGATAAGGTCAAACGAGAACACAGACAGGCGACTTTGCTGGATGATGTTTCAGACAGGAGCGCCTCAATGAGGCAAGGGAAAGATGAAGACCTGACGATAGTGGATATACGGTATCTCACTAGAGCATCATTGTTATTCTTGCCACCAGGGAGAGAATTGCCGGGAACTGTGGGGTTCGACCTCTAGTCTTCATTAGGACCCCATGCATAGTTAGCAAAGTCCTCATTGCACACCCAAAGTCCATATAAATCAACGTCTGACCCCTCCAGATATTTTTCTACAACAATTATCATACTGCTTGCCACATAGTTTTCCATTCTCTTCGACTGTTTTCTTTCTCTGTACAGCTGACTTGGCCCGATCTCGCCTTCCTGTCGATCGTCTCCTGGGGCAAGGCGAGTGGCAACGAGTCTCTTCTGGAAAAGTATCCAAAGCTGAAGGCTCTGGAGAAGCGCGTGGAGAGCGTTCCAAGAGTGGCGGCATGGATAGCCAAGCGTCCAGTTACCGCATTCTGAACAACTGCACCTCTTATGCGAAAGTGCAAGCCTCCTACATTGTACGTTAACCCTGGCGAAATATGATTCTATAGACCTAGTGCGCCTGCCTTAATCAATAGGCTGTGCAGACAGTAAAAGCAATAAATTAATAAAATCTTTGCCTACTATTAAATCGGATTTCTGTCTGACATTGCAGGTGTTACTGAAAAAATCGTACTCTTCACATTTACTGCATTGTGATAATAAATTAAGAACTGTCGGTCGTCAGACATTGATTCGGATTTTATTTATCTTTGCAAAACCTTGAATAAGTTGGATTCATGTCAGCGGCATAATGATGACATAGACGCACGAGGATCTTTTAAGAAATGAATTGGTGATATTGAGTTCACCCAAGACTTGTTAGAGCAAAGTGTTTATGCAAATAATTGTAATATTATTATGTGAGTGCAAATTTATAAATCGCCACTTGTAAGGAGCTCCCGACCCAACTCACCGAAAGGATGGTTGAAGAGAATGATTTTAAAGCATCTAAAGAAGAGAAACAATGCGATTGAATGATTGGCTGAGAATTATTAGGAAAGAATTATTCGTGTTGCAAGATTGCCTAATTAATAATTATTCCATGAGTTTGAACCGATCACAGCTGAAAGGCTTCAGGAGACTAGCAAAGACAATATCTCAGAGAATCTACTTTTACTTATGCGACGGGTGTAGATGTGTAAAAGGTGTGTAAGAACGATTTTCATTTGATTCTCTGAAATAATTGTTTTATTTGTTTTATTGCCACCGATATAGACTCTAGTAGTGGCTAGAGACCAGGTGTTATCATGCATAGGCTTACTACCGTCGCTGTACGGTCCTTGACGCATGTATTACTAACAGAGAACTTTCGAAACAGTGAGACTTACGGTTAATTATAATTAATTGTCTAATCGCATTATTGCAGCCTACCCTATATAAACATAGAAACATTCTTTTGTAATTTCTGTCATTTTGTGCTCATCCTAAGACAAATGCAACAGTCAAGGCTAAAGACATTCTATAGGTATTATATTGTATTTGATCAACTGCTTCTTGTACCTGATAGCGGTGTGTCTATCAGTTTTTGTTACCATTAAAACGAATATAATAATAATAATAATAATAATCTAACTCATAGGTTCCGTTTTCCACTCATACTTATGCGACGAATGCAACTATTTAAAGGGTGTGAAAGAAACTTTTTCCTTTGTTTAAAATCCTAAGTCTCGGGATTTGATAAGATCAGATTAAAATCACAGTTGTGATCACACACGGTCCAACTATTTATATGGGTGGTAGTGCTAAACTGACAGTCGAGATTCGGAGTTCAAAACGCCGATGTCACGAAATAAACAATCCAACTAATATTCATATTTTCCCCAATGAAGAGAAGTTGAAAAGGTCATTTCGCGTGTGCTTATTTTTGCAAATTAACGTCCATTATTTTGCTTTGTTTTGAACGTTGCCGCTAACAGCTGTGTTTATTCCTAATAGCAAACTTGGTTTGTTTTGATTTTAGAGTACTTAAGAACACATTTTATAGTAGGCCTACTTAGAACATTTAGAACACTTAAGAACACTTATAGTCACCAACTAAATTACAGTTTCTTTGCTTTGAAAGTTATATATATATGACACTTACAACAATTAGTCACTTTAAGCTTTGATCATAAGTCTACATTTATCAATTATACTCATTTTTCAATAATTATTATGCGCGTGGAAAGATAGAATGGTTTATTCTCCGGCTACCGTATCTCCAGTATTAATTCATCCCATTAAGAGGATAGAATATCGCGCGACACCGGCAAAGCAGAAATTTGTGTCGCCATAGGCTATTTGCTTCAGATGAGATGGTGAGAGAGAGGACAGACCGGCGCTCGTGAATAAACCGGTGCCCAGCGCTTAGCTATCGAGTAACGCTCTAGAAATTTGGAGATACCGATTATGATATCAATCACTCGACTTAAACATTTCGCGGGTAAGGAAATGAAGTGGCCAATGCATCATATTATCGGCGGTCGTTCATTGGAAACTTTTAGTTGCTCGTATAACAGTACTGATACTTGGTTCAAACATCTTCTGCTATCTATGCTCATGGTTATATGTTTCGTGCAAACTTTAATAAAGGTGTTGAACGACCACAACCCCACCACACCACACCCCAACCCCACCCCGCAACACCCCACCACACTCCGACCTCCACCGGTGCACCACCCGTGAAATTTGGGTTTTCGGGAAAATTTCGCCTCCCAAAGTTGCTAAACTGTCGAAATACATTTCGGACAAACAGCCAGACGCACGGAATCTCTCTTTATTTATATAGGTTACTAGATGGCGAAATACAACTAGCGTTTGCTTGTTTTCTACTTTTACTTATGGGACAAATGTACGCGTATAAAAGGTGTGTAAGAGACAACGTGGTCTACATTGTGTTTAACATCCTATATATCTCGTAACCCTTTTGCCCTTCAGTTATGTACGCGTGTACATTAGATTCCGACACTAACGCTACTGCTCGTACTTTGCTAGTGCCAGTGTCATAAAGGAGGAGGGCGACAATAATCATCTTGCTCGTTAAACAGCAAGTAGGCCTAGGCCAACAAAAGGCTGTCCCGTTTTCGTCACGACATAAGCATTTGGAATGTCTTGTCGTGGCTATGAATAATGGGCCTGCGCATATTATGTTCTATGCGGATGGACACTGAACCCCTCATAGATTCTGACCCGATTTTCCAGCAGTCTATAATTTAGGGCTTCACAATGAAACTTGCCGATTCACAACGTCACGGATTGGGTGTTAAGAACCACGTGATATTCAGCTGCGCGTTCTAGTCATGGTAGGTCGGCGTCTACGACTATAATAATTATTATCTCCCACTGACAGACCAATAAATAGCCTATTATAGGGTGACTTTTTAATGTTCGACACTGCATTTGGCGAAGCTTGGATACGGGTGAGTGCATCATGGCAAACTATATTACTGACATTTTAGAGCCGACAAGTTGATATGGCCATTGCGTTAAACATGTAGGCCTACATGTAACAAACCGACAAGTTGAGATCGACTTCAGTTGAGGTAGGGCGCTATGCAAGATGCAATAGGCTACCTACAGTTTTTCTTAATATGATTAGGCTACCGTTTTTTTTAAAGAAAAGTCTTAAAGATGGATAGATAATTGGTTTGTAAACCATGTTGAGTTTCATAGGGCGGACCATTTGCACATCAGCGCCTTGGCGTCAAGAGGAAAAGTTGCAATTGTCAAAAATCTATGGGGGGAGGGGTCTGTTCCAAATGCAGGAACTGCCAGGAAGGGTGTTTGAGGCGACACGGAAACCGCCATGGAGGAGATAAACGAAGAGAAGACGAGGGTTTAGTCGTGATTATCTTTAGACTAGAAGAGAATTTCTTCAGCGAACATTTGTCCTAAAAGAACACAATTCAAGTGCGGATCGCAGAAAATGCGCACATGCCGACATCCATCCTTGTAGGCCTAGAGTTGAACTAGTTTGATTGAGAAAGTCAAAAGACCTAGTCGAATAGGTCTACACCAGGGTTGTCAAATCTTTTTTAGTGGCGGGCCAGTGTGAACATCTTCCAACAAGTGGCGGGCGAGAGTGTAGCCTAAATGTAATCAGATTTTTATATAGCGACTGTCTTATGGTCTCGACCCTGAGGGTGAGATCTTTCACCAGCGCTCGCCCGTTTGAATGGACGCCACGCCATTTAGGTCCCCGTAGACGGACCGTGCTAGCCCGAGATTTTGAATCTCTGAAATAGCCACCTTCGGGAATCGAACCGCGGCCCGCACGCTCTCTTCCACAGACGCGCGGCCGCCAGCTCTCTTACCGATGTAGCTAACGTGTGAACATCTTCCAACAAATGAGCAAAATTGGGTAGTGATCTGATCCAAATATCGCGAAAAGATCTTGATTCAATGTCCACTTTTCGCTTCTTATTAAATTTTGACAACATTTTAAATATTATAAGACTTACATCCTATAAGTTTTTCGTAACTTTCATAATTTTGTCAACAGACAACTAAGGACTTTCTATACATAGGACTGGTTTTTTATTCTTTAACCGCTTTGTACAAGTTTTCGGGCGATAATCGGGGTTCCGGAAAATGTCACATTTTGTTTACAGAACAAAAGCATTCAATTAATTACATCTATGAAAGCAGATTGACGAATGATTGTTTGCAAAATAAAATAATGTCTTTGGAGATTCAAAGCATGGTTCTTAGCGTTAGAAACGGAATTTTAAGAGGGGGCGCCATCTATTGTTGAGGGTGAAATCATGACCACAAAATGTTCACAAGTAACCTATCCTCTAAGACAGAATCCTTGAGAGACGCCAACCGGAAACCATAGATACACAGTCTACACAGAGCTGTGCGTATGAGCAAAAGTGACGTCAGTAAGAAAAGACCTCCATATATTTGTCGCTGACTGTAAAATATCAAAATTTGAACTTTTATCCTCTAATTTTGTAATCTTTAGGGAAGACTCCGCGGGCCAGAAAAAATCGTCGGCGGGCCAGAAATGGCCCGCGGGCCAGCTCTTTGACACCCCTGGTCTACACAAAGAATCTGGATTTAGTTGAAACGACTCGATTTCTGCCTTGCCGCATAAACGTTTTACGAAATTTTAAAACAAGCCAATTATAGCTTTACAGAAGTTCTACTAATTAGGTCTAAGCGCTTAGCGATTGCCAAAATTTAGCCACGTGAAACCGCATCTTCTGAGTTTTAAGTATAAATCAACATAAAATTCAGATATAGGGATAATTCAGTTTGCATTGGCTATGTTCTTCACAGGGTATCTGATCATCATCGGTTGTTGATCATCATCATCAGCGATGGTGCATTACAAGTTGACCTACTTCAACTTGCGTGGAAGAGCCGAGGTCGCTCGATTGCTGTTTGCCATCGCAGACGTCGAATACGAAGATGTGCGCGTTAAATTGGATGAGTGGTCTGCATTGAAGTCCAGTGAGAAACACGTCGTGTCTAGTGAATTATTCAGTTTAAAGTCATACATAGTTTAGGAATCCACTTCGTGACTGTACTAGAGTATATATTATTATATATTATAGTCCAACATCTATTATACGGTATAGTAGGCTGCAGTGCTACTACATGCATATAACAGCTTAAATTCATTGTCATACTTAGAAAGCCTATCATAATTATAATATATTACACATGCACCTACTGTACAGGCTTAGACTCTATAGAGATGCTGATCTGGCTGCTACCAACCCCTGTTGTGCAATGCGAAGAATCTGAACTGTTGAATTGCCTTCTCAGGCTTCTCTAATGATTGGGCTGATCACCTGCTGCTCTTACACAATACCCAGTTGAGGCAATCAGCCAATAATTTATTGTTCTCTTCGTCAACAAAGAGCGCTCGGTCAATTTAGAATTAGATACTATTTATAAATCTAAACTCCGCCAGTGTTCGTTCTCACTGGTTGCACTCTGCCAATGCCCGTCCCAAGCCTGGATAAAGGAGAAGGCCGACACTAGTCATCTTTATCATGGCACAGGCCTCGGGGTCGCTAGACAGTAATAAGCAGCAAATCTATCGCTCGACAAGTCGTTACATCGTCGGCCGTGGCTCGACGCCAGTTACATTTCAAGACAAACCTGGAGCTAAATATTTTATTATCTAATTTGCAGTCGACAATTCACATACTTAGAGGACATAATTATAACGGAACTATAATTATTTTATACGTAGAGTCTACTGTAGTATAGATTATTATTAGGTCAGACATCTGGAGGAAAATAATGCACAAGTGATGGAGTGCTCAAAAAGTGCAGAGGTTGGCCGCGCAGAGCACGCCTACTCAACTGAGCGTGATCGATTTTCAAATAATCGTCCATTTAAAATTAATTGCGTTGTATAAACCTATTATACTGTATGGATATTTGATAAAACCGTCAGCGAGTTTACCTGTTGATTGCATTGCAGGTACTCCATTTGGACAGTTGCCAATACTCGAGATCGATGGGAAGACGTTTTGCCAGAGCAATGCCATCAGTAGATATCTTGCTCGGAAATTCAGTAAGTGGTTTTGCCACGATCTGTTTAGATATATAACATCGCAGCATTATACTGCAAAAGGAAAATCACGAACGAATGGGACGAGCGCACGAAACAGCAACAACAACTTATCTTTATATCTTTGATCACCATTTGGTTCCTATGAGACAGCATGCATGTTATAATGCGGATTAATTAGGCCTAGGCCTACCTACGAAACGTGAAAAGTAAAAACGGAATTTGAAACAGCTGTGAAAGTTAGTAGTTGGAATAAAACGGTAGTAAAATCACTTAAAAGTCAGCTAAAAAAATGTTATTGACTTCATTTTACGTGCTTGGTGGACTGGTGGGTTCTCGGAATTAAGGGGACCATTGTATGGTAATCAGAGCACCAGCGCCCGCACAAGCCCTAAAAAGATCATAGAACCTTCAGATGGATCTCGTTAACTCAGTGTTCTGGTTGATCCGTAGATCTGGCTGGAAAGACTGACTTGGATCAGCTTCAGGCAGACATGATCGTTGACTGCATGGATGATGGTCTGAAACCGTTTGCCGTTATCTTCAGAGAGAAAGATGAAGCCAGAAAAGTATTGGAATTTCTTTTTGCAGTTGCAGTCTTTATATGTAGCTCGCAATGACAGTAGGCCTACTCGTGTTATTCGATAATAGTTATATTCTTTTGAAAATTATATTCTTTTCTATTGTAGATTTATGTTCCATTCTGTTGAAGATTCTATTCTGTGTCTTTAAACTTTGCTTTATTTATGTCCATAACCCAGTATCACACGCAATCTTCTGTAGGTTACCTTTCAAAAGCAGTAATTGCTAACAGTTTGACTTTGTGTCCTGGTCTAAAAAGTCTCTGGCAAATATAAGCAAGGAATCTTCGATTAAATTGGGTTTATTTTGGCCACTGCAGGTGGAGTTGCAGAAGAAATTCTCCGAGGAGCAACTTCCAGTTTCATACGCCTATCTCGAACAGATTCTCGAGTCGAACAACGGAGGAGACGGATTTTTTGTTGGAGACAGCGTAAGCAGTTCTTCTTATGATTGCAATTTGCAATCAGCATGTCTCATTTTCTCTTTTCTTTCAGGCATTTGTTTTATCTAGTGCAGACCAGTGAACCTTATTGGTTGTTTTTTGCTGGCACCGCCTTATTGTCTTGACATTTTGCTGCTGAAACTAGTTTCAAAATATAGGCCAACACGTTGAAAATTATTGTTTGGAAATCGTAATCTCGAGAGATCGTCGTATCATTGCTATTCTTATACTACATAATTGGGAACGCGGTTGTGTATTGGTTATGGTCCATGCCTTGGAGCCGGAAGGTTGGGTTCGAATCCACCTCAAGCCGCCGTCCAGTGGGCCGTGAACAAATTGTTCAGTCACAATTGCTCATGAGTGTGATTCGGTGTGAAATTCTGATTCAGTGCACGCGCTGTTGTCGGGAGCGCCTCTGAGTAGATATCTTTATGGACGCAATGGTATAGAATTTAAGTACTCATACATAAATTCTTCATTGCCTTCAAATGTTTCTTTCTCTGTACAGCTGACTTGGGTGGATCTCGTTTTCCTTTCGTTCATCAATTGGAGCAAGTTGAGTGGAAACGAGGCTCTTCTCGACAAATCTCCGAAGCTGAAGGCTCTGCAGAAGAGAGTGGAGAGCGTTCCAAAAGTGGCAGCCTGGCTTGCTAAGCGTCCGGTTACCGAATTCTGAACAACTGCTCCAATGCGAAAGTTCAAGCTTAATATAGCCTACGTTTGCCCCGAAGAACTATATCAGCTTAATATACGTTAGCCCTGAAAAAAACACGATTATATATAGTGCCCGATTTTATTATATAGATTGAGCATGAGCATAATGTAGTGTGCTTAATCAACTAAATCCGTGTCGCAGTTCTGTGTGACCTTGCATTGGAAAATGGGCTTATAACTATATTCACAATATTATTGAATTACATTGTGTTTTAAATTGATAAGACGTCACGACGTGTTAAACTTGGCCTAACTGTTGCCACTGCAAACTAATTTGTCGATTGTGTGGCATAATCTTACTGTTGGAAAGACTATCTCCTTCGCTGCGGTAAGGCATAGATCGGGCCGCCGAGAGGGGCAGTGGCAAATGCCCAGGGCTAGGAGACTTTTAGAGGCCCAGGCAAGGTAATTTATATAATATATAGGCCTATGCAAAGTACATGATTTATGCCTTTCAAAAAATAATGCAATATTACAGAGAATTAACTGCAAACAGTTTAAACTTCAAATCAACAACTAAAATTATAGAGTCACACTGCAGCATTATATCAAATTGCAGGAGTAAGCCTATACGGTATACCTGCACTTCTACTATTTAAAATTGTTTCTAAAACAGATTTTCTCGTAAAGTTAAATGGTCCGTGACTGTTCTGCATATAGACCTACATGCAGAGGACTGGAGATTCTCTTGCCAACTCTCGAGATGAACCCTCTCTATTTCTCCGGGACCTCTTATTATTGGAGTCAGCTATATTAACACTAGCAGTCAGTGCTATCGGCCGTATACGGCATACCACAGGAGAAGTTCGGGAACACAGAACACTTGTCGTTTAAAATTTTACTTATGCGACGAGTACACAGAGTTAAAAGGTGTGTAAGAAGTGCCGTGGTTCTATTTGATTAGTATATCTCTGGGCTGCGTCGTGAACTTCGAAATGTGATTCAGACGGTCGTGACTGCGTCTTGTATAATTGTAGCCTACTGACGTCGACTCGAATCTATATAGGGATTTAATTAGAATGACGTCACTTGTGAACGCACGTGGTTTCACTATATTGTTTAACGTGGATTGAGATGTCTAAGGCAGTGATTCCGTTAACGTGCGTCCGTGCGTCCCGGACGCACAAATTTTGACGCCGGACGCACAAAAATGAAGGCGATGCGTCCATGGACGCACTGAAGTTGTGGATGGACGCACAAATAAATAAACGATGCGTCCACGGGACACCAAAATTATAAGAAATACCGTGGGGTCCATATATGTGTAACTGTCTCAGTTTATGCATTGCGTATTAACTGACTGGTTAGTGGTGAATAATTTATGCAATGACCTATTTATGAATATTTGATTTCTTTGTGAGTGAGTGACGTAGGTCTATATAGCCTACATACAGGCCTAGACCTAAACCATCGACATGTCAGCAATATTATAGCGTTCAACCGTTGCCATGAGTTGACTTAAAAAGTAATGATCGTCGTCGGATAGATCCTAAAATCAAGAAAATTAAAAGAAGTGCAGCAATGCTAAAATATTTTTTCTTGGAAAGTATAAAATTTATTATCGTCGGAAAGATTGTACTAGTTAGACCTATTATATGCTATAGGCCTAATGTCCTAAAATTTCCCTGTTTATTTTTAAAATGATGTCATTGCTAACGAAATCGCATTTTAGCTATCTCAGGCTCTGCCTTCATTCATTCATTTCAATAAGTTACATAACGCCTCTATAGGCCTACAAGAAGCCCTCTCAGAGGCGCTCTCCAGTCAATATTAATGCAATAGGATGCAATCTGATTGTGCTCTAACACCAGCTTTTGCTACTAAATGGCTGTTAATTTGTTCTCAAATTTTAAAAACTAAAAACTTCTACTTATCGTTGGCTTAGGCTATAGCCTATTGGCCTATGGCCTACTTGACCTTTCACGATTCCACGATACAGGCCTATATTTCATTCCAATTCAGCCTACCTCTGGAGAAGCTGGCTGTAATTAATGAATTGGTATTTTCTGCATTGGTATAGACAACTTCAGATTTTAACCCACACAAAATAGCCAACGGTAAAATGAATTTTATAGCTGACTTTAGCTATATAGCCTAAATGAACTTTTGTAAACGGAGGAGGGCTAGAGCTAATTTTTACGTACGCATGTGGCTGTTCGCAAAATGTAGCCTGCGCGTTGCAACAGAATGAGCAGTGCAGGGCGGCGCAAGAGGGCTGGGGGGCTAAGTCCCCCCTACAAGAGGCTCAGTCCCCCCTAAAAAATGGCCATCCGAATTTTTTACATTGAAAAATCCACAATTTTTGGCTGACAACTAAAAAAAAGGTCGTCATAAATTTTTGGCGGCGAAAATGGAAAATATTCCTGAGATTTGTGTCGATGACTAAAAAAGGTGTTAGTAATTTTGACGGATGAAAATGTGAAATTTTCGTCGCGAGGCTTCAGCCCCCCGAAACTGAAATCCTGGCGCCGCCACTGAGAATGAGGGGGTCAAAAACACGAATTTTTGCGTAGGTTACGTAATAATAGGCCTAATGGTTGGGCCCTTTGTCGCCTGTAATATAAGAACTTCGGAATTTTTACATTTGGCCTACTTTGGCTCGATGGGACTCCAAAAATGGATGGGTGTGGAGTCCATGACTCTTATCCATTTGGTGTGGACTCCAATTTTTTGATGTGATGCGTCCATGACTCCAAGAATTCAGACCTTAACGGAATCACTGGTCTAAGGTCAAAACGCCGTAATTGCAGAAATTTTATGTCGCTAAAGCTGCTACATTTGCACCCCTTAGCCAACTCAACCACATCGAGTAGTACACTTGTAGGCCTAATCGTAATCGTAGTCTCGAGATTTACACAGCGCCCACAAAAGCGAAGTCGTGGGTGGGAACCAGTTTATCCACAGGCGCTTTATCCAAACAAAATCGATAGGCAGAGGGTGAATGTCCGGGGGGGACAATGTCCGGGGGGGATAATGTCCAGGGGGCTAATGTCCGTTTACCTACCAGACTGTCGTCGCCTCCCCATTTTCTCCATGCAGGGAACTGGCATCATGTGCAGCGACAGCCTACATATTCTTCAGCCCATAACTTGCCACTTGAGTACCCGGATGACGCGGGTACGAATTCTGCATAAAGGTTAATCGCACGGGTAATCCGACCCCGGTTAGCTGGGTTGGCTGCAGTGTAGGCCTGGGCCTATAGCATAATACATCAAGGCGACTCAGTACAACGCGCGAGGACGAGAATAGCGCGCTGGTGGTAATAATAATTTTTATGTCACAGTGAAGAAGATGTCAATGTACACTTTTTCTGATGCTACTCTATTATAATATGGCCTCGACCTCATTTTTTATTCAATTAAACGCCGCTGTTTGTTTGGTGTCACGCCCGTTAGGGTCTCCGCGCATACGTAGCCTACAGTGCTAGAGCGACCATTATGTAGGCTAAGTAAGTCAATAGTAAGTAAGTAAGTAAGCAAGCAAGTAAGAAAGCAAGTAAGTGTAAGTAGGTAGATCGATCGATAGGTAAGTACGTAGGTAGGTAGGTAGGTAGGTAGGTAGGTAGGTAGGTAGGTAGGTAGGTAGGTAGGTAGGTAGGTAGGTAGGTAGGTAGCAGTGGCGTCTACCAATGGGGGGGGTTGGGGGAACGTTCTCCCACGGTTTCTGAAAGTGGGGGTTTGACGTTTTTCGGGTGTAAATTGGGGGGGTTGGTGAATTTCTATTAAATAAAGGCCGGGAATACGAAAATTATTATTTGTACATCATTTATGTATCGAAAAACATTATTACCTTGGACTAACGAACCCACGGTTCGCTTGATGTCACTTATATTTGGTAGGGAGCAGGACAACTCATAGACATTAGTGTCAGTCAGGTCCCTGGCATACAAGGGGGGAACACACCCATTCGGGATTGACCTCTTATCGCTAATCACGTTTACTGACGGAGCCAAGCCGAAGCCCCACCCTTGGCAGGTGATGAAGGCAACAAAATTAATGAATGCGACGGTCGCGCAGCAAGAATCAAACGACCCGTTTGACACTTGCTGTGCACGTGTTACAGTAGCCTAATCCTGTCTTCGGACAGTGGCCCCCTCTGTAAAAGTAGCCTAAGCGTAATGAAGCTAATAACAGATGTTTCGCATTAGATTCCCAGCCAGCATATCGCTGAAATGGATAAGAGCAGCTCTGATGTAAAGCAGAGTCTTTCCATGCTATAGAGATGCAGCCATAAGTGCAGGAAGCTAGATGGTAGTCATTATAGGCTACATGCAGGTCTACCATAGACAACCGAATTTTACTGTTTCTGTGTTATAAGTTTTTCTTATTTCGCGAGGAGTTGCATCGACATCAGCAGGAGTTGTCAACAGCTAACGGTCTGCCTACACAGAGAGT
Organism: Lumbricus terrestris; assembly: GCA_949752735.1. Classification (NCBI taxonomy): domain Eukaryota; kingdom Metazoa; phylum Annelida; class Clitellata; order Crassiclitellata; family Lumbricidae; genus Lumbricus; species Lumbricus terrestris. The sequence goes on along the minus strand of OX457042.1, from coordinate 1,975,824 downwards.
TTCTGTGGATAATTCGAATTATTATCTTTCAGCTTCTAAGCGCATGGACGGAGATTTAAAGGGGTGGCGGAGATGTCTATATCGCCCCAATGTTTGAGAAATATTTCATAAATATCATTATAATTTACTACAGTGCTATTCATTGAGCTTATTTATCTATAATGAAAATTCACCTAAGATGGCAACTTAAAAACCGCCATCACAGTCTGCAAATTAAAAAAATTAAGCATTGGGAGCGACATTTATTGAAGTCTTGAACCACATCTCTGAGCACTGAGATCATGACAGCTTAAAATGCTACGTACGGCAGCAATGTGCAAATCCAAAAATTTTATGCAAGGCGACACTCTAAGGTCTCAAACCATGGCTAGGCTAGTATCAGCATGAAAAAATGAGTAAGTAGGCCTACCGGTAATTTTATTAAGACGACACCTTAAAATGCTGCCGTTGCAATGTGCAAATTCAAAAAGTTTCTAATGAGTCACTGAAAATGTACAGCTATTTTTTTAAGATGACCCCTTAAAATGCTGCCATTGCAATGTGGAAATTCAAAAAGTTCCTAATGGGTCACTGAAAAAGTACAGTTTTTTTTTAAAAGACGACCCCTTAAAATGCTGCCATTGCAATGTGGAAATTCAAAAAGTTTCTAATGGGTCACTGAAAAAGTACAGCTATATTGTTAAGACGACACCTTAAAATGCTGCCATTGCATTGTGGAAATTCAAAAAGTTTCTAATGGGCCTCTGAAAAAGTACAGCTATTTTGTTAAGACGACACCTTAAAATTCTGCCATTGCAATGAGCAAATTCAAAAAGTTTCTGATGGGGAGGGGCACATCCGCTCCCCATACCCCTGCCCCTCACAGTGCAACGCGCATCACGAGCGTCATTCGGACGCTCAGTGGTCTCCCCCCCGAAACCTCAATTTCCCCCCCAGTAGGGGGACTAGATTAAACACTGCGCGTACGTAACATATGAACAGATTCCCATACAATTGTTTTAAGTCGGCGAAAATGGGGGGGGTTGTTCTCCCACTCCATGTGGGGGGGTTAGACGCCACTGGTAGGTAGGTAGGTAGGTAGGTAGGTAGGTAGGTAGGTAGGTAGGTAGGTAGGTAGGTAGGTAGGTAGGTAGGTAGGTAGGTAGGTAGGTATAGGTAGGTGTAGCCTTCATTTGCATCTGACAAGAGCCCGTGCATTGTATTAGGTAGGTCTATACAACGATTGCGTGCATTCTAAGCATAATACTATAAGACAGTCAGAGACGGATATTAAAAATACACAAGTGCACAACTACAAATAAAACTAAATATGCGTCGATTAAATAAACTGTTCGAAGCAATTCAGATTTAACCAAAAGCAGCCTGATATATGATGTGCAGTTATTCGCGTGGAATAAACCTTGTTCGTACAATGTAGGGCCCTATGTCTCCATATTGATCGGACGGGCACAGGTGCGTTAGCCGTTAGGCTACACGTAAGTGTCATCGATTAATAGTCTCTTAGTAGGCCTATGTTAGGCCGAATCGACATAGAGCAGAGGCCCTATCAGCCTAAGAGTCTTAGGCCTACTCTTTGGCTGCGCCGTATCCTAAATCCTAATTAACGTTTAAACCAATATCATATATCTGTTGCACGACTATTCTTATGCCGTCTGAGATTGCCTCGAAGATGAATCGATTATCCTAATTAATCCAGACTCGTTTGTCCATTTCTCGTGTGCCTTTGTATCCCGAGAAGCTGTAGCCTACCATATATCTTTGCGTGCAAGTCAATGACTGTAAATCAATGGAAATGATTTATTGATAGGCCTACACATGACGGGAAGCTGCTTGAATTCTTCATATGAATGAATGGATTTGAATAGGCTCCACGCCCTTTACGGTCTCCACTAACGGATCGTACGTTCATGGGCGCCCGCACATAGGGGCAAGGGGGGGGCACTTGCCCCCCCCTGGAAAATTGGCACCTATGTTTTTAACTACTACTTTTGGGTTTTTAACAAAAAATTTCCTGAATGCACCAATGATATGAATGATACAGATAGTAAAAGTCAGAAATCTATGTTTAGAGATCTCTATAGAAATAAACATGCTCTTATAACTTTCTGCCTTGCATGTTCTAGCTCTTTCTAAAAATTGTAACAATGACCATTGGCTTTAAACCTTCCTGAGGGTGCCCATGCAAACAGCAGGCTTATCGATTATGGTCTATTTGAGTGGAATCTAGCTGCAGTGCAAATAATCACAACTGCAAAAAAATTAAATACTAATCCAAAAATTTCAAAATTTCTCAAAGTACACTGAAATTACATCAGGGAGCTCTGCCTATTCATCAGCATTGTAATTATATAAACCAAGTCTGCTATGAGCCAGGCTCCATTTAGTCCATTTTGCAAACTGCCAGTACAGAATCCAGGGAGGTCAAACTGTACATAAACTTGGAAAAGAGGCTCTGATTATCGTGCCTCGGGATTTACACCCAAAACTGACAAAGAGATCTGATCAAAAGAATTGATACCCACACTCATCTGACCATGGGATCCCTCACCTTCCTAAACGATCGACACCCGCATTAACAGCTACTCTGGCCCTCTGGCTACCAGACTCGGACGTCTTTCTGACTACTCTTTGGAATAGGCTTCTGACTCGATGCAGCACATGTGAAAAGCTGGTGCCCTGCGATTGACTTTCTAGTGGCATTTTAGAAGCAGCCAGAGGAGCACTTGCCCCTTGAAAACTGACACCTATTTCTTGTTCATTTATTCATTCGTTCATTCTATGGACTTATATAGCGCACCTCTAAGAAAGTACTTTTGACATCTACTTTTTGATTTTTAACAAAATTCTAAGGAAACTATTCATATTGAAAAATTATACACAAAATGAAACTGAGAAATTTGCATAAGAAACTTCTTTGAAAAGTATACCCGTATTCTTAATTTCCAGCTTTGCATATTTTCAAGCTCCTGCTTAGTAATAAAAAATTTGACCGTGACTATCGTAAAAATTTTGCCCCCCCCTGCACAAATTTCTGCGGGCGCCCATGCGTACGTTCTAGTAACAGATTCAACAGTAGGCCTATCTGAAATAAGCCACCATTGTCTTATAATGGTCAGAAAACTCCATTTTGGACCATGCGTTACTGGCAACTCCAGGTACAAAGACGTATCTACCTGTCTCGATCATCTTATCCACCGCATTTCATTTCTGCACGACCAAGGGCGCCTAGTAACACGCCCGCATTAGCATGCAGTGCGTCTTTCTCCATCGGTAAACACGCTCAAGATCTCCTTTTGACTATAGGCTACCTGCGAAAAATACCCTCTGAGTTGACGCGGCGCTCGTGAATAAGCTGGTGCCCGCACCTGAATTTCCAGTGGCGCTTGGAATTCACCATTACAATTACCAACGGGGTTAGGGTTAGGCCTATTCTGTGGATGCCCCTCAACTCGAGGGTTTTTAAGGACCGATTATCATGCCTCTTTATTGTATTCTATCCTCGAGGCTCAAAATCAACATAGCATGTATTCAAGCTATCGTCACGCTAAGTGAACGCAACGTGAAAAGAAGTCTGTCGTCGTTACGATTTAGTAAACATCTTCTGCTCTTCAAAGATTCCATTGATCCATATTATTACCGCAGATCGTTAAACCCTCATTAGCATACGGAATTTGCCGAGTCATGGGTCGACGGCGATTGGGCGCTGGAAATCACGTGATCTGCAGGTGCGTTTTTTCGCTGCTGCACATAGAGCTCGGCCTGATGATCCCTAAGTCTATAAGTATAGGAGCCTGGTGCGTTACGTTGCCGCATTGTGGAAAAGTTGGATCAGGGTGAGTGTAGTAGCCTAGATATAATTTAGATTAAGACAAAATCTAGGATTAACATTTGAATAGTCTTAAATGAAATCGGTCAGTTAGTTAGGGTTGAGTGCATTGAGAAATAGGCTATTGCTGGGTGCAGTAAATTTGTCTTATTTAAAGACTGTTTAATCAGAACTGGGTTTTGCAAAACGATTAAATAGCTGTCTTTTTGCAACCCGTCTAGAGCTGGCCGGACACGTACATAGGGACCTAATAAGATGCATTTTGATGGCAGAGTGAGCTTATAAGCATTCAAACTAATCGGAACGCTGTAGAAATGTTCAACGAACCGAGACGGTTCATCAAAGCGTAAATTTCTTAAGTGGTTTCGTTTTAAATGGTGCAACGCGTTTTGCGACCGTTCCTGTCGAAACGTGCCTCAGCGTTCGCAACTATCAACTCGGTTCAAATGAGTTCATCGTTCTTAAAAACGAATGGAAGGAGGGCAGTGTGTTGAATTCAGGCATTCGACGATGAAACGCCTATGTAGGCTATTTTATCGTGAAGCTAGTCGAAAGTCTTAACTTTAGAGCTCCTAATTTGAAATTTTATTATCATAAATAAAATATTTACAAGGCGAAAAATAAATAAAACAAGGCGAAAAATCAATTTATTGTAACATCCCTTTGCGTTGGTTGTGTGTTTCGCAGAGAATAGTTTCCCGTTGCTAATCGACAATCATGGCGCAATACAAGTTGACCTACTTCAACGGTCGTGGAAAAGCCGAAATTGTTCGCCTCATTTTTGCGGTCGCCGAAGTGGAATACGAAGATGTTCGAATTGAAAAGGACAACTGGCCAGCCCTGAAGCCAAGTGAGAAACCTTTAATTTTCTGTAAGACCATCAGCAATGATCCCAACCACATCCTCTGGTCTTTACCCATTTTTAGTAATGGATATAACCACAGTATAGATAACAATATCTATACTGTGATATAACCTTCAAGCTAAACCAGATGACTTCTTGTTACCTATTAAAGGTCATGTATAAGCACATCTAACATAATATTTTATCCTTCGTTGTGACAGTCTCTGTAAATGCTATGAACAATATTGTCAGCCTAGTTCTTCCATGGTAAACGAATTGACTGGTTGAATTGATTGGTGATTGATGAAGATTCAATCCATTAGCATAAAATTGTAGACCAGTAGAATGTGATACTTTAACTGTTGAGCAGTCCCGGTTATAATTTGCATTGGTTTTGGCACATTATAATTATGTCGTATGAACTTATGAACCCAGTCATGTTATTCTATGAAGTCTATTGAATATGAGTGGCACAGAATTTGGACTGTGATGCATTGCATTGTCGTAGAAACTCACAATCGTGTGCTAATTATTGTTTGACCTTTGGTATCAACCAAGAAGAAAGAGAATATTTGCTGACGGTGCCTTGAAAAGCGCTTCTCATGTGTTTTTCTGATTTTCTGTTACTTGCGTTGTGTAGGCACACCCTTCGGTCAGGTACCGATTCTCGAGTTCGAGGGGAAGACGTTTTGCCAGAGCATTGCCTTGGGTAGATATCTGGCTCGAAAATTCAGTAAGTGTTTTGCCACGATTCATGCTTGTACAGAAGGTGATGATAAAACTGGGAAAATGATATTACGAGAACGTAAAAGACCGTGGAATTCCATTTCTTAATCAATCTTTTACAAATCCAGCTTCTATTTAAGCTACAAAGGGACCTTGATCAAGTTTGCATCTCAAGCATTCATTTCATCGGTCAAGCTTCTATTTTAGCCAGAAAAAACATTCATCCAGCCTCCATTTCTGAAGCATTCATTTCATCGATCCCGCTCCTCTTTAAGCACGAATACTTCCATGCATCCAGCTCCGATTTACACATCAGCATTTTCATCAATCCAGCTCCTATTCAAGCAAGAATATTTTCATCATTTCAGTTCCAATTTAATCAATAACATTTTTATCAATCCGGCTCCAATTTAAGCAATGACAATTTAATCAATACAGCTTATATTTATGCACGAATATTTTCGTCAATCAGTTCCAATTTGAGAAGAATATCTTCGTCAATCCAGCTCCAATAATATTGCCGTGAACCAATTGTCGTTGAACGAGTTGTCCGTTGTCGGTGAACCAGTTGTCGTGGAACCCAATCAGAGATTGTCTTTCTGACGCATCACAGGCGACGTATGTGACATCTGTCTGGGTGCCAGCACAATAATTCTGAACAGTTTTGTCTCGTTTCAACGTTTTCAGTCGTTATTCCTAAAAAATGCTCAAAATTTATCCTCCAAAAGTCCCGTATGTAGCCACAGACATGACCTATGTAAACGACCCAATTGTTATCGGCTTCATATCTCGTCAGTAATAATACTCCCGTGGTTTCCTTGCATGCTAAAGTGTAGCAGAAATCCCTTAGCTGCCATCCTCTAATAATTTATTCATATTTTTGCACAAAATGTAGACTTTGGAGGTCTTGTCGTGAATTGATATGGCGCCAGTAAATAAACTGGTCTCCTGGCGTTGCTTTTGTGGCGCTGAGAACTCGGAGATTTACATTGCACTCTGTTAGTTGTTAAGATAGATGTTAGTTAAGACAACTGTGTACTGTAGCTGGTTGCGGTCTGTCAACTGGATTGTTGAATAATCCAAAAAATATTATTACCCTGTGAATGGTTGAAACTACCACCATTGCGGGAGTTTGTAAGAATGCTGTGTAACTTACCGTACTGCACCTCAGAAACTGAACTTTGCTGATGCACAGATCTTGCTGGAAAGACTGATTTGGATCAGCTTCAGGCGGACATGATCATCGACTGCTTGGAAGATGGACTCAAACCGTTCATCGCTATATTCGGAGAAAAGGATGAAGCGAGAAAAGTAATTACCATACGCTTCTCTGACATCGGTCGTCATTTCACATTTGAACAGCATTTCTTATTGCACATTTTCGATTTGGTCTGCAACTCTACTAATTTTTAATAGTAGTAACAGTACGGTAATAGTAATGTCAGTAATAGTAGTCCCAGGTTTGTTCTTGTGTATGTGCGGGGTCTATCAGTTGAACAAACTTTTTACTCCTACAATATTTGTACAGACCTTGATCCTTAATTCACTTAGCCACTTTTTGATGATTATTTTTCGTTATCTTAACTCGAAACTGCATCCTTTGTATGTTGTCGCAATTTTTTAATGAATCTTCAATAAAGGATTAGTAATGATGGTAATAGCTGTAATGACTTAACTAGCCTTATAAATCCAAGCACTGTTTGCACCGCATAAAAGCGTCCGTCTGTCTTTCTGGAATAAGTTAAGATGCAGACCTTTCTGGATGGATAATTATATATTAATTTTATAATTAATGAAGACTTGGAATTACACCAAAGTTAGGTAGTCACTTGACAAATGCCCGAGGACGTTGGAGATCATTTACACGTACCCATCCCTGCCAAATGGTGGACACTGATGATGAATATAAATAGACACCCCTAAATAGATGCCGCTCCAGTGCCGAACACGTTTCTAGAACACCAATGATATACAAAGTGAACCGGAAATTTACCATTAGAAACCTCTATGAAAGAATGGCCATGTTTTTGATTTGCTGCTTTGCATTTGTGAAGCTTGTGCTGAACAACTGAACTGTGACCGATGTTTTGGCTGATGCTGCTGAAACAGATGCAGGTGCCCAACTGCCCATTGAAGCTGAAAAGCTGCTGAAGGCCCATTGAAACGTTTAGCAAGGAATCTGAATGAAAATTAATTGGTTTTTTTCATTCAGGCGGAGTTGAAGAAGAAATACTCTGAGGAGCAACTGCCAGCTACATACGTCAGCCTCGAAAAGATTCTCAAGTCGAACAAAGGAGGCGACGGATTTTTCGTTGGAGACAGCGTAAGCAAACGTGCAACGTTTCTATGATGTCAGATTACTAAAGTGTCATCCTTCATCTTTGTTTCTATGGTTGGAATTTAAATTTAGGGTGAATTTCGAACTCAACTCGCTGAGATCATGCTTAAAATACTCAGAAATGTTAATTACACATTCTTCGTCAAACTGTGCTTGAATTGGTAAGTAAACTTTCAGGTGTTAGAATGAAACTGAACGTAGTTGACTCATGTAATCTTTAAAAAATTTATTATTATTAACGAGTTTTATATTGCACGCCTTCAAGGTAATGTACCCAGAAGTGATCCAAGTCTAACCACTCGGTTAAATAAAGCAGTTTTAAAGTTAGAAAGAAACATAATTTGGTGTGACTTCTAGGCAACAGGAGGAGTGCAACAGGGGGGCCTATTCTAAGTTCTAAGGTCAGCTACTGAGAAAGATTGCCGCTGCAATAAAGTGGTCCACCAGCAAGGGACTTTAGCTTGATGAGCAGTTCGCTGCTAGACACCAGAGGTGGGACAGCAGAGCTCCCGCAGGTACAACGTCATGGGAGCCAGACCCCCCCACATGCAGCACTGGACCAATACAGAAACCCTATAGGTGGTCCACTGCCATTTATGAGACACTTTGCACACCGTACTAGTGATAATTATTAACTGCACACCGGTCGACATCAACTTAGCATTTGATAATTTATCAAGTACACGCTTGACAATTTATCAAGTACACACTTGACAATTTATCAAGTACACACTTGACAGTTTATCAAGTACACACTTGACAATTTATCAAGTACACACTTGACGATAATTAGAACTTTTTGTACACAGCTGACATGGGCTGATCTCGCTTTTCTGATGTTCGTTGCCTGGGCGAAGATGGGTGGCAACGAGGCTCTGCTCGACAAACACCCGAAGTTGAAGTCTCTGGAGAAGCGCGTGGAGAGCAACCCAAAGGTGGCGGCATGGATTGCCAAGCGTCCGGTCACCGAATTTTGAAGACCGGTCACGTTAGGGAGGCGTGAAATCTGAACATTTCTTCAATTCCACTTTGAATACAACTTGCATGTCATACGTAGATGTCGAGCACAAGTCAATACTAGCTTTAAACAGATGTAGTCAACCAAAGGAATCTTATTACTCGTCGTATATATTGTATCGTTTTGCTAGAAAGTAGACATTCTTACGTGTTATACGCGACTGATCTGTGAAGTGCATTAAAGTTTTTTCCGTTGGGTAGAAAGTGTAGTTTAACTCTGCTCCAGATACAAAACCTCCTTAACTCAGCTTTAGGCTTTTGCTATTGTGGGTCCCTCAATGTGGGATGATGTTTCTCTATGGAATTCGTAGTAGGATTCTGATGGGAATTCACCTCCATCTCGTCGCTCCTTGAAGATCTTTCTCTTTCCATGGGCCTCTGAATAGCTCTCTTGTGAGAAGTGCTTTACAAATGTTCAAAATAATTATTAGATTAGATTTTTACTCCAGTTCTTCAGTTGCTGTGCTTGCAACTCTACCTGCATCTGTCCAGTCTCTTCTTTCACTGCAGTCTTGGTCTCCTTTCTGATTGCCTATCCACCACATCTTGAAGGGACACCATAATATACATAAATTCCTTGGATAGACAGATAAACATACATGACCTCTATCTGTCACAGCAGACTCAATTTCTTTGTATTCGTACAACTATGGCTGCAGACGAATTCAGATTAATATCCCATGGAGTTTGCCCCCACAAAACTGGTCAGGGTAAAGTAAACATATAAGTAAAATAGGCCCCGATGAAGCCATCAAATTGAATGAGAAGAAAAGAGCAGCCCCTTAAGTTTCGTAATCCTAATCGTTAGCAACCTTGTTTTTAAGCCTCCGCTAGGAATGGCAATGAGAAAAATTGACAAACGCACTACAAACCTCGGCATGCTTTCCTAGATTTCTAACTTCCTTGTATATACTTTTCAGTCACTAACCCAAAATAAAAAACCTGCAGCATCACAGGAAAATGCTGTTACGAAAGAAGACGCGATACTATTTCAACAGCAAAATTTCTAATCCACGAAATCAATTACAAAAACATTCAACATCTACATCACTTTTTAATATTGTATGAACAATATCAATTACTTTTTACAAATATGGTTCTTCTGCTGTCATTACTTGAACCCAAGCATTAGCTAACATAACAGACTGGTACTATTGAAACGAAAGTGTGCTAAGGACTCTCAAGAGAGATAGAAAACAGTTAGGGGTCATTGCATAATTACGTAACGCTCGAGGGTGGGTGGGTGGGGTCACTGAGAACGTTACGAAACGTTACGTGGGTGGGTGGGTGGGGAAAGCTGAACGTTACGTAACGCCATGAAAAAAATTATTAATGAATATTGAATTACCATCGAAAGATTCGAATGACACTTCAGACATGATGTGGTCGAAGTTTAAACTTCGTGACATTGATTTAAAACTTAACAGAAGTAGGTCTATTTATCTGAATAATTCGGCAGCAGACACCATGGCAGTTACATGCCAGGTCAATTCTTTCTCCCATTTGTGCAAACCGGAAACCGCTGTTCGAATTGTTTGGATATGTGATAGTTTTATCAACGGAACAACGTCGTAGGCCTAATTGCCCTTGTATTCCGGAAATCGAAGAACCACTTTGAAGCATGTTTTACTTAGTGGACACGATCTCAAACGTTTAAAATTAATGCTCAACAAAACTAGGAAATATTTCTATTAATAATTATCGAAATGCCCAGACTAAGCAAATAATTAGTTCATCTCAATTTTGATTAATAATTGTTAATGAGCCAGTTAGTCCGTGAAACTTTTCAGCAGTGTAAAATTTTATTCTTGCGGTAGGCCTATAGCCTATAATTTAATAAAATCACAGTTCACGCATGACTGTCGTTTATATGAATAAAACATTGTGTATATTTTAAGCCTAGTCTATATACTGTCAAATTAGCCTATAATTCACATGCAAGGTTATATTAAAGTCACTATGAAACTCATATAGTGCAATAATAGGCTGAAATCTCAACTGATTTTATTGAATAGGCCTAATCGTTACGTAACGCTGGGGAGGGTGGGTGGGTCAAGGGCAACGTTACGAAGCGTTACAGGGTGGGTGGGTGGGTCGAAAACGGTCATTTTCGGCGTTACGTAATTATGCAATGACCCCTTATTGTGCAAAAGAGTCGACAAACCAAGACCAAGGTGTGTCTCACAATTGGACACGATGGTGCAAGCAATTGTGTATAAATCTTTCTACACACGAGAATTCCTATAACCTGGTGTGTTTCCGAGTAGTTTCCAAAATGGTGCAGTGAACAAATCTGGAATTATGTCGAGCTGTGTCTAACGAAATCTAGAGACTTCTCCAGTATAATCAACGCATTGCAGCGGACAATTGCCTGCCGGTCACTTTCACGAGAGACCGCATTCCAAAGTCAAAATGTTTTGTGCCACACAGAACTGGAAATAACCCATGCTACTCCTGAACACCCTGATGCTGCTAACCACCCCACCCCCACCCCTGATGACCTTGAACAAACACGAATAACCTCTCTGATGCCATCACATGAGATAGCCTTATCTATAAATGCCATCATCCTATGCACATCTATCTATGTGCCACACATTTAAACAGCTGAAATGAATATTAAAGATCCTAATATTGGTACACATCCGTTTTTTGAAGGATTTACAGAAGCTCAAATCCCACGTTATCTGCAATTACAAAGCGAGCATATTTCAAACCATTTATCATGCCATGCAACAGTATGTAATTACACGCATTCGTTTATGTAAACATGCAAGTATATAATTATACATATAATATATATACACATAAATGTATAAATTTTGTAGATATATGTTTGTGTGTGTATTATATGCATATACAATTTCTTGCATGTACATATCCAGTTTTATCCACAGCTTCTATTAAGTACAAGTATTACTCCAAGTGCTTAAGGATGTTGAACCTATAAAAGACAGAGTCATAGCCAACTGCAACACGTACAGTACAGATCCGGACTTTCCCCAAGACGATTACTTAACAGGAACCTAGAGCAAGTCCTTCAGGCACAAGCACCTGGATTCAGACTTACCTGTGTACTGCTCTGCGTTCATTAAGAGCGCACTACATCAAGTGCGCAAATACACACATAAACAGTACAACAATATTATTGGCTAACATGAAACGAGTGCGACCAACAGTACATTACCCATTAAAACCACGCGTATCATTCTGAAATCAGCGCCACAACTTGACAACAGGAAACCATCTGAAAATCGTTACACCTTCAACCCCCCCCCAAAAAAGAACAACGCGAGGACTCTTAGTGTCAGGATCCGCCACCAGAGGTCTCTATGAAAAACAAATGAAGCGAGTTGATGTACAAATGTTTTCGCTGAGAAAGAAATTTTTTATGCGCAAGTCGATTGCGCCTTTCTTTCGAAGGCCCCACCGGCTGACGCAATGACGACGACGATGTTGTCGCTCATGCGCGAGATGCTAGAACAGTGGAATAGATGAGAAACAAAAGTTTTTGGTGTCGTCGACTTGAGCGCGACGCGACTATTTCATAAGGAAACTGAAAAAGAGAAACAAACAAGAAGAAACGCATCAGATGATGACGGTGCAAGGAATCAACATTCAAAAGGAAATTAGTCAGGAAAATTATTAAATATGAAGTTCCCTGCGAGTATTTGCTTTCATTGACCGTGCACTGTGGAACCAGCTCCGACCTTTGACATGTTCCTCTTTATTAACTGTTTGACTTGTGTGTGTGTGCAATAAACAAAGTTCATTCATTCATTCATCTGGTGATTGGCCAAGTGTCTCTTTTCACTGTCTCAAGACCACTTTTCTCTCTTTCGGTCTCACACACTGGGAGCGCCTCTGATTAGTCTGGACTTCAAGAGATGCTACATAAATTTATACAATTTATACATACAATACATTGTAATTGTGAATTCTTGGTTGCTAGTTCCAGATGTTGGAACAGTCTTCCACCAGACATATCAGATTGGCCGCCTCTTTTAAATCAAAGCTTAAATCTTGCTTATCCCGCTGTTATCCGTTTGCGAAGCGCCCTTGTAGCACCATGTATAAATTGTCATCATTATTATTATTATTATTATTATGACAATGATTTTTTAAATTATTTTTTTAACTGCACAGAAGTGCTTCTACAACCACACAAATCCATTTAGAAACATGGCGCATTTTTGTGTAGAACTGCACAACTAAAAAGTCCTGCTTTAACAGAAATGTCACTATTTATGAAGTAGATAGCTTTACATAGACAAAGGTTATTTAGCTATTCAGCTTACCTGTATGGGTATCCTTGATATTTCGCCCTGAAAACCGACAGCAAGAGGCTGAAGAAGAACGTCACTGACGCCAGACCACAGACGGCGACAACTGCAAGAACACGAAATACGAGAGAACTATTGTTTCGATCACAATTCAAACGAAGAAAAACAATAGGACATTGACCACAAAATTCATGTAACTAAGCACGTAAGTATCCCTTATTAGCACCTGAATGAACAAGAATCATAGGTGCAATCACGTCCTAAAATTTGGCGGGGACCATAATGAATCACGTTCTAAAAGTTGGGGGGACCGTAATAATAAAGTTAGGGGACCACTCAAAAGTTGGGGGGACGCGTCCCGTGGGTCCCGTAGGGTGGTTGCGCCTATGACAAGAATGCTCATGGACTGCAACATTGTATACACTATATACAGTGATGACATACATTTAAAAAATAAACTATATACCATTTCTCTGGTTCTTCAAAGGCAATAGAAGAAAATATACAATTTGAAATGCAAATACTGAAGGAATTGCAATACAAAGTGCCTGAAAAATGTAAAAAAACTGGATCTTATAAGTAATCTGCAGGTAGTGCAGGTACGAATGTGGCAGATGACTTTAGGAACTTGCACTTGTCAGACACTTAGAAGCATTTGAGAGATACGTAAAGATACCTTGCATACAAATAAGAAAACTTCAATGGCAGACACATACAGGTACACCATACTTGGAGCTTCAAATGATGATAGTCACAAATACTCTACAAAAACCTTGGGAGATGCAAAAAGTCCTTGGAAAAAAAGCAAAAGTATACAGCAAGTACCTATAATATACTCAGAAATAATCGAAAGATACTGTGGCAGATACATACTTTTCTTCTTGTTGGCATCCTTCTTCAGACTGTTGGCCTCACTCAGTAGTATCATTCCCATGACGACAGCAGCATCTTTGGTTCATCCATAAGGACAGTAACCGCTGTTCACGCTCAACACTTTGCACAGCAGTTCATTGTTCATATCATCGAGTCAATGTTAGACCACAAGTTCAACAAGACAATCTGTACTAAAGGCAGCATTGGGAAACTCAATCCCAATGGTTCAGACTATCTTCCACTACTCTAATCACCACTAATCAAACGCTAATCACCACTAATCAAACGCTAATCACCACTAATCAAACGCTAATCACCACTAATCAAATGCTAATCACCACTAATCAAACTCTAATCACCACTAATCAAACTCTAATCACCACTAATCAAACTCTAATCACCACTAATCAAATGCTAATCACCACTAATCAAATGCTAATCACCACTAATCAAATGCTAATCACCACTAACCAAACGCTAATCACCACTAACCAAACGCTAATCACCACTAATCAAACTCTAATCACCACTAATCAAATGCTAATCGCTAGCAGAGGATGGTTGGTTGGATGGGAAAGTTGCATCTGCCATAGGCGCAACCACCCTATGGGACCCACGGGACGCGTCCCCCCCAACTTTTGAGTAGTCCCATTGACTTTATCATTATGGTCCCCCCCAACTTTTGGGACGTGATTCATTTGGTCCCCCAACTTTTAGGACGTGATTGCGCCTATGGCATCTGCATAAATCTTTCTCATATTTCTGATTCTCTTTGCCTGCCAACAATGACATCCATGTTCACACTTGACCAAATCCTTCACTCATAATTACACAGCAGTACAGTACCATCAACTAAATCGAATGCTTTGTCATCAGCTAGTGGCACCTAACAATTTAAGCGTAATTAACAGTAATAGCTATGAAAACATCTTTCTCCCAGCTCTTCAACCCTTTATTGGTCTTCCCAGTAGGATTTTCCATCAAACGTCTACAACTGAAAAAGCTGTCAAAGGATACTGAGGAAGATGACAATGTACGTTTCAACAATGAACTGGCCCTGGCTGCTCCCGTGAATGTAATGCTGAAACAGATATCATTAAAACAACAGCAATGTTTCTGCACATGTACATTACGTACGTCGGGCTCATTCTATGGATTGCTTAAGACTTTTCTTTTCGACCGGGCTTAGGTCGGGAGCGCCTCTGAGTAGAGACCTTGAAGGGGCACTATATAAATTACATAGATTGATAGATAGATGTCCATGTACGAATATATGCAAGTGTATGAATGTGTGTAAAATGAAATGCAGTTAAAACAAATAATAGTCATAAAAGTAAATTGGTGTTACCACATTGTTTATTAACAATAAAATTAAATATCGTGCTAACTAACAGCACTATCAATAATAAATTGAATATGGTTTTAACAATAATGCGAATAATAAATTAAATATGGCGTTAACAAATAATATTAGTAAAAAAACTTCAATCTGGTGTTAACAACGACATTATTAATAAAACTGAACAGGGTTAAATAAATAAAATAGCATACACAATAAAATGGTTAAAATGGTTAAAATACGATGAATGGTTGACTGACCACTTGTCCAGTCTGTGGATTCTTGTGCATGAACGGCGGACCTCGAATGTGGTTCCACATTTGACCGGACGTCATCGCAAACATGATCGTCTGAAAATCAATTCGACATTAAGTTACAACGACATCAAAAGACAATAAATAAACAAATCAATCAGAATCATCGATTGACCAAACCCATCAGCAATCCATTCACAAATTTATCCATCAGATCACCCATACCCCCATATCTGTAGAACAATCACCCATCCATCTATCCGCCTGCCAAACTATATGTCCATTCATCAATCCACCCATGAGTCAATTCATCCATCAATCCATTAACCACCCATTATTCGATTCATCAATTCACTCACCCATCCATTTATTAAATCATCCATTCATACATACACCCACCCATTTATTAACCCACCAATCTATCTGTCTATCCACCCAACCACCCACCCACATCCTTACATCCACCCACCATACATTCAGTACCCACATCACTCAACCATTTTCAGTGTGCATTAGTGTTGTGAGGCGGAAACTTTCCTCGGAAAGTTTCATATCTTTCCGGAAAGTTTCGGAAACTTTCCGACGAATCTTTCCGGAAACTTTCCGACATATTTTTTCACCAATAAAATATTATTAAATACATACTCAATTCTAAGGAGTCCGAAATTTTCTTTCAATATAATGCTACTAAATACATCAATCACTACCAGAAGTTAGTGTTGTGAGGTGGACAAATTGTCCCGAAAGTTTCATATTTTCCGGAAACTTTCCGACGTATTTTTCCACCAATAAAATATTATTAAATGCATACTCAACTCTAAGGAGTCCGACTTTTCTTTCAATGTAATGTTACTAAATACATCCATCACTAAAAGCAGTCTTATGTGGTTATAAGTAATAGTTTATTCAATAGATGGCACTGCTAGTGTTAGTGATAATTGTTCACACAACCCAAAAATACCGGTACATTTAGGAATTAAATGCAATTAAACTTTGCTGTATATTTAGAGAAAATATTTTTTATCATTCAGTCACCTTCATATTTGTGAGTTATGAAAATATAAGACAGAAACAGAAATTGATGCTGTATTATTTCATGCTTATATCAGTTTTTTTACACATTTCCTGCAATAGAGATGACTGCAGACATGCAAGCAACTAGTTTTCAATAGGCTACAAGGACAACAACAAGACAATCTGTACGAAAGGCAATGGGAAACTCAATCCCAATGGTTCAGACTATCTTCCACTACTCTAATCACCACTAATCAAACTCCATTTATACTTATGTAGCTCCTGGCCATCCTGGCCTTCATCTAGTCTGAAATGCTAATGAACAGTGTTTATTGCTCATATTAATTATTTTTAAGTTCAACCTTGTTTGCATCGACAGAAGTACTGTAAATAAAAGGAGTTTAAACTATAAGAAAAATTTATGAGAGTGAAATTCTTATATTTTCTGATTTTAATGTGTTTTCCGGTTCTTCGGAAAGTTTCCGTCAAAATACTTTTCCGGAAAAGCTACATCACTAGTGTGCATTCATCTGTCTAGTCCCACCAAATTCCTCAGAATCTAACCATCACCAAACACACACAAAACACTAATGTGCTTACAGTCCCAAAAGTATTTTCTACCTGAACTCAGTACTCACAAGCGCAACTACAGCCCAGGAAGTTTTGTTGTAGAGGAATTCGAGATTGTTGCGCTTCAGGTAGAGGACTCCGCCAACGAGAGAGAAGAGCAGAGCGAGCGCCAACGTTCCCGAGTAGTTCGGAGGCCGGAAAACACGGATCTACAGAAGAGCAATTTATGCTCAAATATTATCATCGTTACTATTATATTCACCCAGTTTGAGTGAAGAGAGCTGCTAAATCGTAGCCCTGAAACTTCTAAGACAGAGTGAGTGGTCCTTGTAGCCAAAGGGTTGCATGTTCGAATCCACCTCAAGTCGCCGTGTAGGGGCCTTGGGCCAGTCTTTCACTTGCAATTGCTCAGCGCTTCGGCGTGAAACTCCGATGCAGTGTCCGCTCTCTAGTTGGGAGCGCCTCTGAGTAGGGAGCTTGAAAGGGAGCTATAACAAGTGCACATACAAACAAAAACAAACAATTAAGCTAACCCTGATGCAGCGAAGGGAGGTTGAATTAAGATAAGAACTCAGAAGAAGAGAAGTCCCTGAAGTCATCTTTGAGAGGCAGCCATAGGTATAGTGTTCATGATTTCATCTTACTAGCCTCAGCATTTGATGAGGTTGGGTGGCAAGTCCTCTCCCTCACCGTCTCATCTTTCCACTGACAGTGTATGGTCATAGTTGAGCGTAATTGGAAAATAATAATGACGAGCAGATGATAAAATATCAAGAAAACGAAAAAATGATTAGTTTCTCTCTCTCTCTCTCTCTACCTGTATGTCTGTCCTCTCAGCCAACCACCTTGCGACTTGTTCAGCAGCAAATCCCACCCTGAAAACAGCAACAGTTCAAAGTTAGCGTAGCAAAATACAGCAAGTTTAACTGTCTAACGATGAGAAAAATATCAAAAGTGACAATGCAGTTCAACATTTTAAATAACAATGTCTTCACATCATTGGCATCCTGTTCAGCAAAGAATTGGATTCAAATTGTGACTAAACAGTAAACAGCTCATTAAATTCTGAACTATGGCCAGACACATTTACATAATAGCGTTCCAATTCCCCAGACTCAAGCGTTTGAAAACCATTCTCTTTGATTGTGGTTTGGAGTCCAGTCGGGAGCGCCTCTGAGGAGTTCTCTTGAATGGGCGCTATATAAATGTTCGGTTACAATTAAAAAAAATTACAATTACAATATTCATCGAGGTTATCTGATTATCTCTGACCGGTAATACCAAAATCAAGACCTGTTATTGGGATTGTTCATCCTTAATGGGTATCCATTGTCTCCAGCACTTCATTTATGTTGTCTGTATCCTATCGCATTTATTACATGAACCATATATAACGCATTCTGTGTACAATTCAGCTTGGAAGCAATAAAGCATTCATGATACTTTGAAGTAAAGTGGAGCATTAAGCTATTAAACCAGACCAGTCGGTTAATTTTATGACTTAATTAACACATCTCTTTAACTCATTGATCCAACTGACCTGTGGATATCCATTGTGTCAGCTTTCTTTGGCTTGCCTTTGGCCGGAAAGTGCATAATGACAGGCGCCGAGCTTGTCTTCAACTGCACAAGAAAATTATATCCAGAGTTAAACTACGGTAATGTGAGTCAAGCAATGCATTTTTAGAGGCACCTAATATCAAATCACTTTGTGAGAACATACAAGAATGCATGACTGTATACACAATACTTTGGTAAGGTGACTATAGATAGCAAAAGATCCTCTTTAACATGTCATGTTAAAGAAACAAATTGCATGGCATTAGTAAAATCGGTCAAATTGTTAACACCAGAACAAAATACAGAGAATCATAGTATGGCATACTGGAGCAAAGAACAAATGCAGAAATCAAAGTATGGCATACAGCACTGAGGCACAGACAAAAATTGAAGTATGGTACAGTGAGGCAAAACTGAAATGTGGAGCACGAACGTATGGCCTACTGAAGTAATGACGAAATACAGAAAATTAAAGTATGGCCTACCGAGGCATACAGGAAATTCAGAAAATCAACGAATGGCATACTGAGGCAATGACAAAAATTAAAGTATGGCACACTGAGGTAAATACAAAATGTGGAGCACGAAAGTAAAGCATACTGAGACACAGATGAAATGCGGAAAATTATATAAAGTATGGCAAACTGAAGTAAAGATTACATGCAGACAATAAAAGTGTGGCATACTGAGGCGCAGATTAAATGCAGAAAATCATAAAGTATGGCATACTGAGACACAGATGAAATGCAGAAAATTATATAAAGTATGGCAAACTGAAGTAAAGATTACATGCAGACAATAAAAGTGTGGCATACTGAGGCGCAGATTAAATGCAGAAAATCATAAAGTATGGCATACTGAGACACAGATGAAATGCAGAAAATTATATAAAGTATGGCAAACTGAAGTAAAGATTACATGCAGACAATAAAAGTGTGGCATACTGAGGCGCAGATTAAATGCAGAAAATCATAAAGTATGGCATACTGAGACACAGATGAAATGCAGAAAATTATATAAAGTATGGCAAACTGAAGTAAAGATTACATGCAGACAATAAAAGTGTGGCATACTGAGGCGCAGATTAAATGCAGAAAATCATAAAGTATGGCATACTGAGGCAAAGATGAAATGCAGACAATAAAAGTATGGCATACTGAGGTAAAGATGAAATGCAGACAATAAAAGTATGGCATACTGAGGTAAAGATGAAATGCAGGCAATAAAGTATGTCATACTGAGGCAAAAATGAAATTTGTAAATGAAAGTATGGCATACTGATGCAAAGACGATATGCATAAAATTAAAGTATGGGATACTGGCTGAGTCAAAGACGAAATGACAACATTTAAACTATGGCATACAAAGCCACAAACAAAATGCAGAGTTGCAGACAATAAAATTTGGCATACTGATGCAAAGACATCCTGGCCTTCGTCGTAGTCGACCATCGCAAAGAAGAGGCGGCTAGAGTAGAGCTGACTGTAACGCCACGAACTTGCGACAACTTGGAACTCGTCGTTCGCTTGACTGCATCACATAAAAAAACACGATTCTAATCAGTCCAATTATTTATACTTATGTAGCTCATTTACAAAACAATGGTTCGTGCTTGTAGCTATCTATTTCATTCACTCATTCCAAAAAGGAATCACTGCTCTGGTTCGGCAATGTCAGCCTGGTGTTGCCACAGACTTCCAGCAAGAGCTATGTTGCTTCACGGGTATCCAAGGCCACCAGCCCTCCGTTCTGAAGGGAACGCTGTTGGTTCCATTGTGAACACAGACTGCAACTATGCAGAATGGAGAATAATCTATACTCAACGCACTGCTGCCGCTAGGGAGTAATAAGCCAGAGTGAGGTCTCCAGCTATATCTATGGCGCCAAAGAAATTGTCGTCATTACATTACATTACATCCAAATTTAGGTATTGATATTTGGTATTATGAGCACTTGTTAGAGCGCCCCTTCTAAATTCCAGCTCACGTCATGCTCCCGACTACAGCGTGGACACTGAATCGGAGTTTCGCCTCGAAGCGCATTCATGAGCAACTGCAATTGAAGGACTTGCTCACGGCCCCTACGTGGCGACTTAAGGTGGATTCGAACCAGCAACCTTCCAGCTCCAAGGCATACCCTTACACCCCACGCCTCAAAATAATGCGCAAAATACAAGTATGGATAAAACTATGAAAGGCAAAAAAGATGAAAAATGGAGAAAAAAATAAAAGACAAGTTACGTACCGACACACGGAGCACTGGCGATACGCCTGCAGAGCCGTCAACATCACAACAACCGAGTAGTTCCTAGGGGGCGCTTTAACGTACGCCCGGAATTTGTTTCCATCGAGTCGGATCACGGACTTCTTGCTGCTCCATTCCATCAACTGCGCCACCTTCTCATCCAGCACCGCCTGGAAAAAGAAAGCGGAGGGGTCATTCCGTGCCAAATCAACCAAATTTTCAACTTTTCCCCACACTCCGACTCGGATTTTCTTGATTTTTTCACCAAAAATCAATTATCATCTGGCATGAAGAACTGGAAAGTTTCAAGTGTCTACTGTGAAAATTGACCAAGTTATGGGGTACTGAAGTTGGTGGGGGTAGGTCGAAAAGTGAACGCGAATTTGCGTCTGCGAAATTTTTGTCATTTTCAGACGCCAATAAATTTGGATCTAGAACAGCTAAACACATTTGGTTTTCAGTTTTCAGTTCTGTGCATAGCATAGATTTGCATGGTCAAGTAACATTTGCTCTCTTTGATATGAGGAATTAATAAGAATTTTTGAAAAGTGCCCAACCATATCTTGGCGAGCCCCTTTTTGTCATGTTTGCAGACACACTACACTGGCAAGACATGCAGGAAAGGAATAATTTTTGTGTGGTTTTATTCATCTACTGGTGTAGTTGTAAATGTGCAATTTATTTGAGCTTTGGTCTTCAGGGACTGCTGTAGCAACTTGCCAAAAACCCTTCATCTTCGTGACAGTGGTCACTTTCAACTGACCAAATGGGCCTGTGGGACACCTGATAAACAAGTCAAACATGCATCATTGGAAAGCTGGAAGAAAAACCTTTTATTGATACTAATATCCTGATGGTAATCTTCATATAACTCGTTAAATTATTTTTTTAAGATTCGTGATTTTTGAACGCGAATTTACGCCTGCAAATATTTTGTCATTTTCAGACTTCAATAACTTTGGATCTAGAACAGCTAAACACATTTGGTTTTCAGTTTTCAGTTCTGTGCATAGCATAGATTTGCATGGTCAAGTAACATTTGCTCTCTTTGATATGAGGAATTAATAAGAATTTTTGAAAAGTGCCCAACCATATCTTGGCGAGCCACTTTTTGTCATGTTTGCAGACACACTACACTGGCAAGACATGCAGAAAAGGAATAATTTTTGTGTGGTTTTATTCATCTACTGGTGTAGTTGTAAATGTGCAATTTATTTGTCCTTTGGTCTACAGGGACTGCTGTAGCAACTTTCCAAAAAGCCTTAATCTCCGTGACATTTGTCACTGTCAAGGAGATTAAGGCTTTTTGGCAAGGTGCTACAGCAGTTCGTGGAGACCAAAGCTCAAATAAATTGCACATTTACAACTACACCAGTAGATGAATAAAACCACACAAAAATTATTCCTTTTCTGCATGTCTTGCCAGTGTAGTGTGTCCGCAAACATGACAAAAAGTGGCTCGCCAAGATATGTTTGGGCACTTTTCAAAAATTCTTATTAATTCCTCATATCAAAGAGAGCAAATGTTACTTGACCATGCAAATCTATGCAATACCCAGTACTCAAAACAGAAAACCAAATGTGTATAGCTGGTCTTGATCAATAGTTGTTGATGTCTGAAAATGACAAAATATTTGCAGGCGCAAAAATCACGAATCTTAAAAAAATAATTTAACGAGTTATATGAAGATTACCATCAGGATATTAGTATCAATAGAAAGGTTTTTCTTCCAGCTTTCCATTGATGCATGTTTGACTTGTTTATCAGGTGTCCCACAGGCCCATTTGGTCAGTTGAAAGTGACCACTGTCACGAAGATGAAGGGTTTTTGGCAAGTTGCTACAGCAGTCCCTGTAGAGCAAGAGACAAATAAATTGCACATTTACAACTACACCAGTAGATGAATAAAACCACACAAAAATTATTCCTTTACTGCATGTCTTGCCAGTGTAGTGTGTCCGCAAACATGACAAAAAGTGGCTCGCCAAGATATGGTTGAGCACTTTTCAAAAATTCTTATTAATTCCTCATATCAAAGAGAGCAAATGTTACTTGACCATGCAAATCTATGCTATGCACAGAACTGAAAACTGAAAACCAAATGTGTTTAGCTGTTCTAGATCCAAAGTTATTGAAGTCTGAAAATGACAAAATATTTGCAGGCGCAAATTCGCGTTCAAAAATCACGAATCTTAAAAAAATAATTTAATGAGTTATATGAAGATTACCATCAGGATATTAGTATCAATAAAAGGTTTTTCTTCCAGCTTTCTAATGATGCATGTTTGACTTGTTTATCAGGTGTCCCACAGGCCCATCTGGTCAGTTGAAAGTGACCACTGTCACGAAGATGACGGGTTTTTGGCAAGTTGCTACAGCAGTCCCTGAAGACCAAAGCTCAAATAAATTGCACATTTACAACTACACCAGTAGATGAATAAAACCACACAAAAATTATTCCTTTCCTGCATGTCTTGCCAGTCTAGTGTGTCTGCAAACATGACAAAAAGTGGCTCGCCAAGATATGGTTGAGCACTTTTCAAAAATTCTTATTAATTCCTCATATAAAAGAGAGCAAATGTTACTTGACCATGCAAATCTATGCTATGCACAGAACTGAAAACTGAAAACCAAATGTGTTTAGCTGTTCTAGATCCAAAGTTATTGGCGTCTGAAAATGACAAAAATTTCGCAGACGCAAATTCGCGTTCACTTTTCGACCTACCCCCACCAACTTCAGTACCCCATAACTTGGTCAATTTTCGCAGTAGACACTTGAAACTTTCCAGTTCTTCATGCCAGATGATAATTGATTTTTGGTGAAAAAATCAGGAAAATCTGAGTCGGAGTGCGGGAGGCATTGGTTGATTTGGCACGGAATGACTCGGAGGGCAGATTTTCAGATAACGAAATGAGGAAAATAACCAGTCAGAATAATTATCCCTCGGTCACTCTCTTTCCTTATTCAAATGCCGCCCAAAATTGCACTGCATCTCTGAGGCGTTGAAGCTTCTGGACATACACCTGAGCTGGCAATCTATCGCTTTAGCATTCCAAACAATTTGCCACCGCATGGGTTTTAGCGCTGGTCGTATACAAGCTGGACTGTCAAAAAGAATTCTCGCTAAACAGAAACTAGATAGGTGAGAATAATATCTACTTAAATAGAAGAGGTATCGCTGAAAAAATTCTTGCTGAAATTGGAGCAGGACAGGAGAACAATTGCTATTTAAATAGAAGCTGGATTGATACAAAAAGTTGTTCTTCGAATAGTGGCTGGTTAGATTAAAGTTTGATTAAACAATTTCTTGCCTGAACGAAAGCTGAATTAATTAAAAAATATCGTGACAAAGTGGAAGCCGGATTGATTACAATTATGCTGTGCGAAAGCGAAAGAACTATTGGTCTCCCCTTAATAGTTTACAGATGTGTTATACAATTGCACGCACTATTACAGTGGCAAATTGGCTATCAATAAACTGGTAGCCAATTTGTCACTATAATAAGAGATTAAGAAATACTCAATTAAGAAATACTCTCTTCTTATTCGTCCACGTCATTCAAAGCGCAGGCAGACTGTCAAAATTTTCACAATCTTTAAACTGCTCTCATTTCCAGCCACGAAAAACGCACACCAACTGAAATCGTGAAAAACTATGGATTGCAAAAATTACATAGAATGACAGACTTTAAATTTCCCTTACTTCCTTCTTTTTAGGAACGGCTGATGCTGAGATAAGACAGCAAAATAAAGCAACGATGATCAACCACAACGCGCTAGACGACGCCATGTTTTTCGTCAAGGGAAGAAATTATCAACGAACTGAAAATTAATCAAATTACACGTCGCTCAAAACATGAAGCCCAGCGTCGCAGCCTAAGCCCAAAATTAGTAACCACTGTAAGTTTACTGAATACATTTTAAACCACCAAATCATTTAATTAGTAAATGTTGCTAATTTATTACGAGGTTATAATTTGCGCTGTGACGTTGCCGCAGAAGATTTTTTTAGATGCGTGACAATGACATAAAACGACACGTAGGCTATACCACAGTAGGCCTACAATTAAATAACAAACATTACGTCTACTCTCTTGTTATTTATACTGTTGGTATACACAATGGGCTGTATTTCGGGGTGTTTCTGTGTTTGGGGCGTGTGTGAAAGAATTTTAAAATGAACTAATGTACGCCTATTTACTAACACACGATGTAAGAACTAATGGGGATTTAATTTTGAAACTCTTTTTCTTGTGTGAAATTTTTCAATAGGCCTACAGTAACTGTAGAGTGTAGATCATGACGATGATCTAATCATGATTACGATGATGATGATTGAGGATGCTGCTGTTTCGAAGTTCTGATCAGAATAGGTCTAATTATTTCAGCTATACAATGTCATATAGGCCTAAACACCACTCGAAACAAAATCATGGCTGCCGCATCGATGTGGCCTGTGGAGCAAACTGTAAGCAAGCCACGTACGTCATCAAGCGCGTCATTTTATCTCCTGCAAACTTTCCTTCATATTCCCAATTTTTATTACCCCAATGTAGAGTTTTCGGCAGAAACCACGTGATCCCAGCGGTCTGGAAAGAGGTCGTAGATCTAATCCTGTTTTATGGATCGTGTGACTTAGGCCCCTACACGTACGCGCTATCTGTGCATAATTATGGCCGGTTGAAAGTAGAATGTTTGCCATCAGGCGAAAGTTGAATTAATGGCAATAATTGAGTTGCGAACAAAGATGAGAAGAACGTAATTTCATGTTCACAACACGCAAATGGATTTGATCTGATTTAATTATCGACTGTGCAGCTGTGCTATAAACTGTAGTGATTTAATGGCTAACTTAACAATGGCCGAAATGCTGGTGAAAACTATTAAAGCAACGAACGTCTGCGCAGGCTGCGGCTCGATGTGCAGCGCTCGATCCGTCAAGTACGAGGGGCGGCTAGCCGGATGATGTAGCATAGGCTGTCATCATAGGCGCAATCACGTCCTAAAAGTTGGGGGGACCAAATGAATCACATCCTAAAAGTTGGGGGGGGACCATAATGATAAAGTCAATGGGACCACTCAAAAGTTGAGGGGGACGCGTCCCGTGGATCCCATAGGGTGGTTGCGCCTATGGCTGTCATGTGCAATAGTTAGGCCCTATATCCATAATTATAGGCTTTTGCAGATTTCGTTGATTTAGGCCTACGGTTTGGTTCTTTCTTTGAACATGACATTGAAAGCTGTTTTGCAAAATGTCCTTCTCCAAAGATCCTCTCAGTTTCACCGCATAGGCTATATAGACTAAGTTAAGATAAGATAATTTTATGACCGATTCCAAACAGAGATAGGCCTATAATCATTTATAAGGTTATATTATAAGCTAGCTTTTTTGTAGTTTACAAGATTTCCAACAATCCGTTAACTATAGTGTTTCCATGCCAACTGCAGGTAATCATGACCACGTTGCTCCCCTCCCCGGCTGCAGTCTAGTACCAGTCGTCATGGGTCATGTAGTTGTTGTGCATGTAGCGTAGCTTGTGGATGTCAGGCACTGGCAGAGGTGGGTGTGGAGCGAAGCGTTGAATGATGACGCCACTTCCGGCAAGAGCGTTCTGGCGGGCCAGCTCCTCCTGACGCTGGCGATAGATGGCTCCACATCTTCCTCCGACCGGTTGGACGTCCTCCGTCTTGGAGCACTTGACGAAGTCGCTTTCGCCCGCCTTCCCCTTCCGCTTTCCAGCCAGACCACAGTACTCCTCCTGATACTCGCTCGTTCCTTTCGACATGATTGTCTGCGTAGATCTATGTAGGTCCTACATGTGGGAAGAACAAATTCAGCTTCAGACGCCATCTCACCAAACATGCGCTGTTACATATAGGACTTACATGCAACATGAGGATGATGATGATGATGATGATGATGATGATGATGATGATGATGATGATGATGATGATGATGATGATGATGATGATGATGATGATGATGATGATGATGATGATGATGATGATGATGATGATGATGATGATGATGATGATGATGATGATGATGATTGATGATGATGATGATGATGATGATGATGATGATGATGATGATGATGATGATGATGATGATGATGATGATGATGATGATGATGATGATGATGATGATGATGATGATGATGATGATGATGATGATGATGATGATGATGATGATGATGATGATGATGATGATGATGATGATGATGATGATGATGATGATGATGATGATGATGATGATGATGATGATGATGATGATGATGATGATGATGATGATGATGATGATGATGATGATGATGATGATGATGATGATGATGATGATGATGATGATGATGATGATGATGATGATGATGATGATGATGATGATGATGATGATGATGATGATGATGATGATGATGATGATGATGATGATGATGATGATGATGATGATGATGATGATGATGATGATGATGATGGTAACGATGATGATGATGGTGATGGTGATGATGATGATGATGATGATGATGATGATGATGATGATGATGATGATGATGATGATGATGATGATGATGATGATGATGATGATGATGATGATGATGATGATGATGATGATGATGGTAACGATGATGATGATGGTGGTGGTGATGATGCTGCCGCTGCCACTGTCGCTGATGATGATGACGATGACGATGACAATGACGACGACGACGACGATGATGATGATGACGATAACGATTGTACACCGGCAATAACCGTGGATCATCATGAAGTCGATGACTATAAATGACTATATTTATGATTGACTTGTCAGTCGGTCGGTCGGTCGGTCGCGGTCGGTCGGTCGGTCGGTCGGTCGGTCGGTCAGTCTTCTCTACCTGCCTGTTCGCGTCTGTTAATCTATCTGTCTCTCTGTTTATCTGTCTATCTAACTTTCTTTCATCTTATATATCCAGTATATTTTAGAAACTGAAGTCGGGTCTGAATATCTCTGTAGGCCTACAACATCTCTGGCTAGATTCACAGCGCGCTCTCATCAATATATGCTTTAATTGCGCTTGTAGTTTGAGATCACGCTAATCTTCATCTGAACACAAATTAAGACAAGTATTAATTTTAGCAAATATGATAGAATACCTGTTATTTCCTGTGTCAAATAGGTTATCGTCACTCGAGCTGTTAATGGCTAGATGGCAACACAACAGACAGTGCCCACGTTGTCATGGAATTGTCCTTGAACTTCAACTTTTTAAATAATATTATTTGAGTCGGATATCGCTCATAGTTAAGAACTCATTCGCAAGATGGCATCACAGATTTCGAAACAGACGCCTCAATGCCCAGTTTTCCTGAGGTTTGGTGAATGGTGACCGTTTCTTATCGTAATCGTATCATAATCGTAAACGCCCGAGCGGCCCGACTTCTAATCTGCTACAATTCCCGGTCTCTGTTATCTATACTGTGCCTATAGCATGGATTAGTCTTTATGTTCTTGTGAATAATTAAGATTCTCTGGAGTCCTTTAAATCACATCACAGCACTTATCTTTTTATATTGAGGTGCGCCGGTATCCAAAATTTGCTCCTGTTATAGTGTATAAATTATACGTTATATGTTATCATTGTAAATAGTGTAATCAGGTCTTTGGTGTAATTCACTCGCGCTTGTCGGATGCCATCACAATTTACTTCCTTACCGACTTAAAAATGGACAAATATTCTAAACTTTTACCTCAAGTTGTAACTTCCTGTCAGCGTGGTTTTGTAGTGTGATTGAATTATAATAAAACTTTTGCTTTAAAGAATTTTTTAACGTACCAAAACCAGTTTAAAGTCTATATTACATTGTTGCAGTTAATATTACATTAAAATCTAAGGTTTTTGAGTTTGTAAGGTCTCTTGATTTAGATCTGCAAAATGGGTCGTAGTCGTTGCAAAATGGGTCGTAGTCGTTACAAGCCTGAAACAGGTGACCACACATAAACAAAATTTGGTAAACGTGTATTTTAGCGTCGAAAATTATTTGCCCTTGCATGGGTTTCAGTATTGATCGAATATAAGGACAGATTAATGAAGGCTCCGTTGCAGACATGCAGCGAGTAAATAATATGACCTCCCCAGACTCTGGCCTACGTCGATCAATAATCCAATAATTCCGTGAAAGAAAGTAAGAGAGTGAGTAAGTAGTAGTGTACGTAAGCATTATAATTAGTTTAAAAAAACGAGTATATGGCAATCCATCGTTTTAGCGTTGTAAATTATTCCACCAGTGTGGCATACGTATTTTATCAATCCGACCACTTTTTACAATTAGCTTATATTTAAGGAACGATTATATTTATCAAGGGATATGCTACCAGAGTGTAGCGATGTATAGAACCTAAGCTAGCGCTGTATAAGCACAGAACCTACAAAGCAGTCTATCCTACGGGGGGCTTCGGGAATCGAACTCGAGTCCGCTTATCTCTATGCCAGTATGTTATCTAATGCGCCGCCACTTGTGCCCTCCATTTTGTAATCGTTTGCACCTAAAAAGGTCTAAAACAAATCACATGCTGTCATTTTGTACCGGTTAATTTATGCTGCTTGTTTTTAAAAAAAATCATGTTTTCAATTGCTAAATATTTATTTTCATGGAAAACGAAGAAGTGGAAAAAGTGGAGGTTCCACCAGGATGGAAACCAGAGCCATTCACAAAGGAATGCAATCCTCACGGACTCTTTGAGGAAAGCTTCTTCGCTCGCACTTACCCCAAGTATCGTGAGAAATACATTCGTGAAGTGTGGCCGCTCGTAAAAGCCAGACTTGCCGAACATGTAAGTGGACTCGTCTCAATCGATTTGAGAATATATATCTGAAATTATTATTACTCATTTTGTAAGCAGTACTATTTGTTGGCCTGTCTGTAGTTCTAAGGTTTACTGTGTGCTTCCACTGCCTGGAGTGATAAGTATCTTATCTACTGTCAGCGTATTCACTTCTTTATGACAATCGCCAATAAAACAAATGCGACCAAAAATTATTGATTTGCAAAAACTCCTGTATGCAAAATATGAACCACAGACATAATCTAAGTCAATGACCAAATTGTTAAATTGGCTTCATATCCCATCAGTTATATCAGTCTCAGGTATAATGCAGAACTGCTTGAGTTGATGCATTGGTGAGTCTTTTTGGGTGCATTTTGTTAATGCAATGGTGCATTTTGTTAAGGCAATGTTGCGTTTTGTTAAGGCAATGTTGCGTTTTGCTAAGGCAATGGTGCGTTTTGTTAAAGCTATGGTGCGTTTTGCTAAGGCAATGGTGCGTTTTGTTAAAGCTATGGTGCGTTTCCTTAAGGCAATGGTGCATTTTGTTAAGGCAATGGTGCGTTTTGTTAAGGCAACATTGGTGCGTTTTGTTAAGGCAATTGTGCGTTTTGTTAAGGCAATTGTGCGTTTTGTTAAGGCAATTGTGCGTTTTGTTAAGGCAATTGTGCGTTTTGTTCAGGCAATTGCTGCTGACCTCGACGTTCTTGAGGGAACGATGCGAGTGCGGACAATCAGACACAAGACATGGGATCCGGTGATGATCCTCAAAGCTCGAGACTTGATCACACTCATCTCAAGGAGCGTTCCATTCGAGCAGGTTGGCAGTTTCGATCTCTACGCTCGTTGTAATACCTGCTGATGGATTTTTCAATTTTCTATTCAAATGGTGTTTCAAACTTGTTAACTATTTATTTTTATGTAATATTCATGTGAATTCTTGATTCTTAATATTCTTTTTGTCTTCTATTTATTTTTAGATTTTTTAAAATCTTATTTATCTTTTAGATATCCTTCAGTGTCTTTTTTTTATTAGTTTTTAAATATATTTTATTATCTTTTATTTATCTTTTAAATATTCTTCTGTGTCTTTTTTATTTATGTTTTGAATATTTAATTATCTTTTATTTTTTAAATATTGTTATTATGTTTTATTTATCTTTTACATATGTCTTTTTTATTTATATTTTAAATATTGTTATTATGTTTAAAAAAATATATTTTTGCTTTTCATTTATCTTTCAAATATATTTCTTATCATCTTTTATTTAGCTTTTAAATCTATCTCCTATGCATGTAAATGGTAAAGGACATTTAACTAACTGAATTTATTTGTGGCGTTTACGTAATAAAATTTTTAAAATTTTCTTCAGGCTGTTCGCGTTCTCGAGGACGACGTCTTTTGCGACATCATAAAGATAAAAAATCTCGTCAATAAACGCGAACGATTTGCACGACGTCGACAGCGACTCATCGGACCAGATGGCGCCACTCTCAAGGTTCATTTATTCAGAATAAATAAATGATTTATAATGCCAGTTGTTTAAACTTGTTTTTTGTCATTGTCCGCAGGAAAGTTTTTCTGCCTTCAGTTTTCCTCCTGCTCTACTTCATACTCCTGCTTCTCTTGTCATGCTCATCCTTTTCATTCATTCATTTAATTTCTAATGAGTTTTTTTTATATAGTGCACCTTCATTGTGGGGTGCGGTGGTGTAAGGGTATGATTGTTCGGTGCCTTGGAGCCGAAGAGTTGCGGGTTCAAATCTACCTCAAGCCGCCACGTATGGACCCTGAGCATGTCCTTCACTCGCAATTGCTCATGCGCTTCAGCGTGGAACTTCGTTTCAGTGTCTGCAGTGTTGTCGGGAGCGCTTCTGAGTAGAAATCGTGAAAGGCTCATTGGCCTGCGCTCGTACATACATACATATACTCCGAAGCACTCTCGATTCAAGGCATTAAGCGCTCTTCCACCAGTATTCTATTCCAGATTTTCTGGTAAAATTTTGAAATGACCATGTATCTATAAATTTCTGGCTAATTGTTGAAAATTTTGTTAAATTTAATTTTTTGTGGTTTCTGTGACATATTTAAAAGTGAGTTTAGGGAAGAATTGTTGCTTTCTTTCAGGCAATTGAACTGCTCACAAACTGCTACGTTCTCGTGCAGGGTTGCACGGTCTCTGCTATGGGTTCTTTTCGTGGTCTCAAGGAGGTTTGCATGCCTAATTATCTTTCTCATATATTCCTATGAAGTTTTACTTTGCAATATTGTATAGTATTTGTAATTAGTCAGTTCTAGTGGTGCACCGATTACAATTACTACACACTAGTAACTAATTACAAAATTTGCAGTATGATTGTAATGATTACGATTACCATATAGTTAGTAAATGATTACACATTACTAAGGGTAATTAGTATAACAATAGTAAATCATTGCAATTGCAATTGTTATTGTTACGGACATTTCATATTGCGTCCCTTCTAGCCTAAGTTGTAGGTATACTACACAGAAATGCTCGCAGTCCAACCACGGCTAAATAAGGCAGTTTTTATGTTAGAATTTTAAGAACATAATGGTGTGACATTTAGGCACCAAGTGGAGGACAACAGGATCCCATTCCAGGTTCTCTGGAAGCCACAGAGAAAGAGCGCCACTGCTTAATAATAGTGTGCGAGATAAGGACTCAATTCTGCTAAAACTCATCTATGGACTAATTCGTATTGTTATGCACAAAACACTTGTAAGTCATCAGCATGTGACACACTAAAACCAGACCGTAGTCAGTTGCTATACGGAAAGATTGTTTGCTTGTAAGAGAATTGGCCTAAAGTTATGTTAGTTTCTTTTGTATGTTTACAATTAACATGGCCCTACTTTCAGGTTCGCAAAATTGTTGAGGACTGTATGAGAAACATTCACCCGATTTACAACATCAAGGTAGGACCTGAAAAACACTCTTCATACTGACATTTGGCATTCAGATTTAATATTACTTGTGGGGCTCGTTGGTGTAGTGGGTTTGTTCGTTGCCTTGCAGCCGGAGGATTGCAGGTTCGAATCCACCTCAAGTCGCCGCGTACTGACTGGGCAAGTCCTTCACCTGAAATTGCTCAGCACTTCGGCGTGAAACTCTGATTCAGTGTCTGCGCTGTAGTCGGGAGCGCTTCTGAGTAGAATCTTGAAGGGGCGCTATAACAAGTACACAACTACACATACATAAATAGATAATAAATTTCAATGTGGACTTGTGCTCCCAGTTAATGTGTCTAATGCATTATCCCGCTTTGGGTGTTCATCAGGATGAAGTGGTTTGCGATAAATTTTAACACGGTTATGTTAGGTTATTTGTATTTTACTGTCATGTATTTGAAAATTTATACGAGATATTTTTGCATGATGGTCAAAACACATAGTGGTCACGATTATATTTTTTAGCAATCCTCCTTTGAAAAATGCAAAGGAGGAAATTAAGAATTAATTGGCATTTCTCATCGAGGTTTCTAAATCTTAATTTTTCTGTTTAACTTTGTGGCCATTAGTTTCATTGGTGATTTTAAAAATGTAGGAAGCGTGGGCCATTGTCCTGTCTTTAACATTCCAGCTCATGGTTTCTGCTGCATGTCTTTACTTTTTTTAGTGTCTGATGATAAAACGTGAATTGGCGAAAGATCCGAATCTGAGGAACGAGTCTTGGGATCGGTTTCTACCAAAGTTCAAGAAGCAGAATGTGAACAAACGACGAAAGCCAAAGGTCGTGAAGAAGAAGAAGGAGTACACGCCCTTCCCACCACCACAGACTGAACGAAAGGTATGTCTTTGTCTTGCTCCATTGTTTTCTTCCATTGTCTTCTTCCACTGTAATCGTAGTCAAGAATTTACATGGCTCCGCTTCAAGAGAAACTCTTCGTAGGTGTTCATTGTAATCGTTTGCATTAACTTTAATTATATTGATTAGTTTTAATACAGTTTTTCTTCATCTTCATCTTTAGATATTCTCTTGGTATTATTATTAAATAAATTATTGTGTACAAGTTTATGCTGAAATGTGAATCTGAGGCACGGATAGTCAGCCACCAGAGGAAGGTGGAGTTAGAAATCCAAGTGCTTGAAAGTTAAGGAGATAATTTTATAGAATTGTGAGCCACTGTTTGAAGGGAGTGAATTTTGTAACAAACTCCATATGTAGTTTAAATAGTTTTCTTACAGTTTTTTCTATGTCTATTCGCTTGCATGCGACACTCAGTAGAGGTTGTCTTTGAATCAACATTATTCTGTACTTGGACTTACAAGTACTTCTTCCAAGGATGGGGAATACGTCTTCCAATTGCAGACAAGTACCAGTAACATGGTCTATGGAGATGTAGTCTATGTCTGTACTTGTTCGCACCAGGGCAGAGGAGAGGATGTGCTGAGATTTCTGATCAATTCGCATTCTACAGAGATCTTTATGGGACATTATATAAATTCAAATTAATTGAAGTACACTGACGAACATGGTGGCAGAAACCAGGTCAACTTGTGCATTGAAGTGCAGAAATCTGAAGTCAAGGATGGAGGGATCTAGGGGAAACAGATCTCTCATCTAATCTGATTTTGTTAAAGAAAATATTATTATTAAATATTATTATTATTATCATAATACCATATGCATCAATCCTTCATTGTTTCGAGTTAATTTGCAATAAAATAATCAATTTATCGGAGAACTTGTGAGATTCAATTTTCCACCAAATATGATTGTCCAATAGCGGTCAGTGCTATTTATTATGATGAACAATTCTTTGTTTGTCACAGGTTGACAAAGAACTTGAGACGGGAGAATACTTCCAGAAGGAGAAGGAGCGAATCATGAAAAAGAAGGAAGCCAAACGGGTAAGAAGAAGCTTTTCGTTCAACATTATTTTTATTATTATTATTATAACTGGTAAATTTGTAAGTCATAGTAAAAGTTCACAATGCATGTTTTTGTCTCTAAATCCAAGATTGAATTTATTAATTAAATCAATTTGCCAATTTGTTTCAATAAAAGATTTCATGATTGCACGCGATAAAAATATGGGAGATACATATATGTGACCGCCTATTGCAAAAGTGAGCGCTTGTCGGTAACGCTAATTTACGAGCAACAAGCCAAAAACTTCGAATTTTCACTCCGACATGCAAATTTCGTTTCAATCAAAATCACGCGTTAAAATATCTCTAGAACATCATAAGTGTAAAATATACCCGTGAAATCAGTGGTTCCCAACCTTTTTTGACTTGAGGGCCATTTTTTCTAAGTTGGAGGACACGAGGGCCACTTTTTCTTAGTTGAAGGACATTAGGGGGCCACAAGGTTAAAATTGCGCTAACTAGAAGCATGTAAAATTGTTATAATTGATTCAAATATAATGTTTGATGTTATTTATCGACGTTAAAATAAAATAATTTGTAATAGAAAATAATAATGTGTTCTATCCTGTCCAAATTGCTAATTTTTCATATATTTTTGATAATTCTTTGGGAGATGAGAGCCATTGTCTTAGGTGGATAGGCCTGGCGGGCCATTTTCTGAGACCTGGCGGGCCACTTTTGGCCCGCGGGCCACGGGTTGGGAACCGCTGCGTTAAATTAATTGTTTCTCGTAGAAAATCGCGAGTTTTAACGCGCATCACGTAGAACAATATTCGCGTAAACACGATATAGACCAGTTTCAAATGGTAGGCCTAGCATTTAGAGTTGCCTCGTGGGGAACCATAGATGTTATATATGTCTAGAAAGGCAAAGATCTGCTCTACATAAAGAAACAATTTGCAGGATTGGAAGAAAATAAATAAGCCTAGAATGGATGAATAATTAGGGACCATAAAATAGCTCTCGCGTTGCCAAACGCAACACATGACCGCTTGCGAACGCGTTTTCTCCAAATGTTGTTTTTGTCACCGCTAAACTTTAAAAGCGCACAACTCCAGTTAGGAACATCATAAATAAATAAATAATATGTCGTTTGAAAGGTAACATATTGGGGAATCTAGTGGAAGAATAAAGTAAATTTTGATTTCTGCCTACAAAAGCCTACTTTAGCCGTGGTGGGTCACATATTATTATTATTGTTGTTGCAAACATTTCTAATGTGCTGTATATGCTGGATGTGCTCCTCTGGCTCTTCTTTCAGCAAGGGTTCTCTTACCGGCTTTGGTCTGGCGGTCCTTGTTGGGTCTTGATTTTCACGACCCCTTCTGTCCTACACAGAGTGCACCGGGTCTTCACTCTACTTAGCATTTTGATTATCATCCCATTTACCCACACTGCCGCCAAGAAGAAATATGCCTTCTCGATTTTTTGGCCCCTCTTTGGAACGAGCCCTTTGGTGCTGTGCTTGTTCCCCATGGTCCAATCTGAATTTTTCTACACGCATCTCAAAATTCTCCTTTTTAGCCATGCTGGGGTCGGGAACGCTTCCGTGTAGTCGCCTTGAGGGGCGCTATATAAATTCTTGTAATGAATTAATGTTTGGACAATATATTATCTTCTGGAGTTGTGTCATTGGGATTGCTGAAAACTGTCTTTACTTTAAAGCAAACTTGACTTGCTTTTCTCAGTGCTTTTTTTCACGCTGATACTTTTGTGTGTTTTTTCAGACTGAGCAGCAAGAGAAGTTGAAGCAGAGTAAAAGAAGACGAGAGGAAGCGTTTGTTCCACCCGAGGAGGAAATTTATTCTAAGTAAACGATCTTAAATTCTACTTTTTATCCGTCTATTAATAACCATTGTCAGTTTGATTATTTTTTACAGATTGAATAAATTCAACTCGTAGTTCAAATATTGAATAACAAATTTACTGTAACTGCTTGCTATTCAAAGTTGACAGATTTGGTGCATTCATTTGAAAATCAAATTACTTTAATTGTTATTTAACATTTGATAACATTTCATTAATTTGAATACCAAATTAATTCAACTAGCAATGAAATTTGATATCAGTGCAGCAACTTATCTCCCAACCTACCTACTTTAACTGAACATTATTTAGAATCCTTATAATGTTGTTTTAATTCGACTGGTAGAGTACATTTGCATGACACAGAAGTAAGGTTTGGTGAATTGGCTGTTGATATT
This sequence comes from Lumbricus terrestris, assembly GCA_949752735.1. Lineage (NCBI taxonomy): Eukaryota > Metazoa > Annelida > Clitellata > Crassiclitellata > Lumbricidae > Lumbricus > Lumbricus terrestris. The sequence goes on along the minus strand of OX457042.1, from coordinate 1,939,037 downwards.
GACGCAGTTTCTACCTACGATCATGCCTTTGCTTTTTAGGATACCATATTTTCAAACACATTTTGTTTATTTTTCCATAATTTAAGCTTAGAATTTGAATTTTTCATATTTTATGCACATAATTTGATTATTATTTCCAGGAAAAAGAAAGTCAAAGTGTCGTCGTCGTCCTAGATGTTTTAATTACCGGTAAGTTTACGGCCAGCATTGTCGTAAGTTTTTGCCAGGGCACGCACTCTGTAAAACAGCGTTTCCCAAACTTTTTGGGCCACGGAACCCTTCGCGTCCTAATATTTTCTGGCGGAACCCCAATCTCAACTAAAGTTACTAAATGCAGTGAATCATGAGGAACGCACGGGAAGCAAAGGCTATGCTAATAATTATAGGCCTACATATAATTATACCTGAATACACTAAAATAACTAAATAATAGAAACTTTACTATTCTTACAATATCATGAAAAATTAAATTCCACTGTTTTAAAAACCACGATTTGTAGATCCTACTGAGAGTATGCCCTACATGAGGTTAGAATGTGAAGATTCATTGGAATTCTGCTTCATTCGTGATAGGTCAGTTAGAAGTTCGTAGTATAAAATGAAAAATATTCGTTAGAATAGTTGGCTGCTTTTCACCTTCATTAAGTGGTTTCGTATCCTATTATTGTAGGCCTAATTCATGAAAAGAAAGCATTACCAAGTTCGCTTTCAGGTCATGAATATAATTTGCAATTTCTGAACGATGGTTTTCTCGAGAACCATTAAAAACCGTGTGAGTTTGGAAAGCGTTCCACGTTTCTAAATTAAATAAAAAGAGGTTAGAACCCTAGCTAGCAGACGTATAAGCCACTCAATTTTAGCAAATTTTCACACAAACAAATTAAAGTCACTATTTGTTGCTACTGCTACAAGATCAGGCTTGGCGATTCTTTTTAAACTTGCGTTTTACGGTGCTCAGGCAAGTTTCGTCCAGATAACGATAACAAAGATAACTGTGCCTTTGTTCGGACTTAGGCCTAAAGCTCTGACCTACGTTACGTTCAGCAGTGATGTCTATAAGCTTATACAATATACATATTAGGCTAATTATTGGATTGCTAATAATCACTGAATAAGGACAAAACACAAAAGACGCTATAGTTTCAAACTTCAACTTCCAGTGCATTTTCAAAAGCTGCTTGAAATGTTGTATTGCAGAAAAATTTCTAACACAAATTTCTTTTTTTCTCAACTTCTCGCGGAACCCCTGTGCTCGCCCCGCGGAACCCTTGGGTTCCGCGGAACCCACTTTGGGAAACGCTGCTGTAAAATATGTTATTCATTGATTATGATTATACAGGCGTGGTCAAACATGGAATATTATTATTTTTCTCTTATATAATAAATCTGTTGCCAACTAATGTTGGGCTGGTAGGCTGTGGAAATGTTTTATACCCTGTCTGAAGGTTAACATGTTCCCTTTGTGAAGACTTCGAAAATGCAACATATTGTCTTTTCAGTGGTTGGGCTATAGATCAGCATGCTCTTTTAACCAGCATGTGTTTGCGCATACACCTTTCACAAGCATTCAAAAACTATCCTCTCTTTTGAAAACACTTGAAGACATTCTCTTCAATCATTGTGATAGGTGAGAAGTAGTTATGATGCGTGTATCTGACGTGGCGCTATATAAATTGTTAATTGCCATTCTTGTTCGCAGAGGTTTGGCTGGGAACCTGCTCTATTAGGTATCTTGAAGGGACAGTACATAAATGGTCCAGATTTATCAAATGAATTATATCAAAAATGTATTTGGTTAGGGTATCCAGTGAGGGGATATTAGAAAACTTGCTAGGGAAATTATCTGGTAAATTATATGAATTATTATGTTGAAAACTGCTTAAAATTGTGTGTATTCACGAGCACTTTAAATATTTTATTTGGAAGGAAGCCGTCAAAGAGTGTAGTCGTTACGACAGAAGATCTTGCAACGGGTTGAGTCAAGGTTTTGCTGATGACGTGGACGTATTTGATGACTGTTTCACTATTGTTATTTTAACAAAGAATGTGTCTTTCTCGATCATTTCAGTTGTCTTAACAAAGAACTTTTGTTGTTCTTGATGATAAAGATTATTGTCTGTAACCAACAATAGTTATTGTTCTGACAATTACTGTAGATGTTGACTCTCTAAAGTTTGAATTCATTCATAGACTAGAGCTAAATTCATCATAATGCAATCAATTTGATTTATAAAGCACTGTGGGTTGTCCATAAAATACGTACACATGGAGGGAGGTCACCAGATTTAGGGTTCTTGACAAACTGTACGTACGCAATGTAAATGTATAATTGTGACGTCCACGTAATTAGCCTATTTATAACTCCGTATTATCTTAAAGTCGTCCAGCGGCTTTTGTTTACATTACGATTAAATTCTGTTCACATCTAAACAGTAAAACATTACAGCTAAAAAATTTAGCTAGCAAATTTACAAATTTATATGATGTTTAAAAATATAAATAGTAGCTATTGTGAAAATTTTTATAGATAACTTTAGCTCGTTAACTTTTGTAAACTGGGAGAGGTAGAGCTTATTTGTACGTACACATGGAAGGTATGCAAAATGTACGAGTTTCTGCAGGGGAGAGGGTGGGGGTGGAAATATGATTTTTCCAGTACATATGTAATATGCGGATGGGTCCCTAGACAACAGCAAACTCCTTGTAAGATACTTCACACTTTCTTTTGTCAAAACAAAACTCATTGTAAGGCGCTGGGCACACTCCGTTATAAGGAAAAACTCTGTTCAGCATACTTGACACTATCTGTTATCAATACAAAAGTGTCTAGCAGTAGACAGCAGAACAGAGTAGAGGTCAAGGGTGAGTTGGCCTGGGCCTACTCTCTGATAGCCAGTCAAAGGTGAAAGTGGTCACTTAGCTTAATGCGAATAGTATATAAATTAAATTATAAATGAAGAAATTAGAAGTGTTGCAAGTATTCCCAATCCACAATGATTCAAGAATATTTGAATGTATTAGCAATTTTGAACATCAATAGCGACAAGTAAAAATTGCTGGACTTCTCTGATCATGTTATCCTGTTATTGATGAGTTTGCGTAAAGAAAGAAAAGCATTTCTAATTGTGAAAAGTTACGATTTCTCATCTGATGTTTCGAACACAGAATATTAATCGTTCTAGCTGTTTTATTCTGTTCTGTGACATGGAAATGTGACATTTTCATATACATTACTGTACAGTGTACATGCATTGTATATTATATAAAAAAGCATAACGTTATATGCAGTGTTGTGCAGTATTTGTAGTTATTAAGGCAGTAACTAGTTACTTTGCTAAATGCCATTTGTTACAGTAACTCGTTACTTTTACAAAGAAATGGTAACTACCGAAAGTGAGATACTCTGCATAACTTGAAAATTAAGTTTTCCCTCAATTCATCATGTAGACAAATAACAATTGGGTTAGAACTTTCGTGCAATATTTTTCTCTACCCAAAACAGAACAATTGCAATCAAATAACTTTATATCCAAAAGATTTCAATCGTTTAAAAACAACTTGAATGGGAAGAGGTAACACGAAATGCAGAAGTTCACATATAATTTGTACCTCAACTGTAAACAGTGTCAAACACCAACATAACTGATAAAGAGCATAGTTTAATTTTTAACAAATCAGTGTTACAAGTTTACTTATGCTATAATGGTTATATAGATTTTAGACGCATAACGGAAGATTGCCAACAATTACCGAATGCAAAAACAACATAAAATTTTGCAAATACTGATATTGGCAGATACATTTTCATTGCACATGAATTCATTAAGCGTAACCATGTAATGACTTAGGACAAATTCACGGCGATGAGCAATTGAAAGTGAAAGTACTCGCTACACAATATCTTACGCCCGAGTTGATACTGTCCATGCGTCACAAGGCGAGTGCCCAAAAACCAACACGCGTCATAAGAAGCTTTCGTTAAGGACACTGAAGTTAGCAAATGTTGATTCTTTATCGCCGGGCCACAATGACATGACGTGCAGAGCAAACGAAAACGAGTAAACAATTGAGCGAGAGTATGTTTGCATAGTTCTTAAGACACGGACTAGACGAGCAAAGAAAGCTCGAGTTGTATTTGCTTATATACAACCAGTTTGCTATTTCGCATCAAATGTAGTACATCTGACTGCACTACAGCATGCTTCACATGAAAGGTAAAGGGTGATAATTATATACGCTAGAAATGAACAGCGCATTAAGCTAGCCTTGACGCAGCAATGTGTTGAAGTGTTAGCGATTTCTTTTTCTTAACCTCGGCATATAATATGACGGCATGGGTCAGTCCTCTCCCGTGCCATCTCATCTCCCCCCAACAGTGTATAATCAGGATGGACTGAGTTGGCCCAAATTGTAAGGTATTCCAAGCATGGTATTATGGTCCAAACGTTTACAAGCAATGCGACACAACAAAACTTTTATATAATTATATATAGCACCTTTTTAGCACTCAAAGCACAAATTATTGGCAATCCATTGCCATCTCCACTGCAGAAAATAACAGCCGACATACATGGAACTAAATCTTCATGTAATGATAATAATAATTATTAATAACAACAAATAAAAAATAATATGCAAAATAAAATATTTTACTATTTACACAGGCTCTTCAATGCAGCTGAAGAGCTACTGCAGCAATTCTCAATAATAATTCGACCAACGAAGACCTTGTTGAGGCACCGAAAGTTGCAAAGTCTCAAAGGCCACTGTTTCATTAATTAGTCACATGTTTGCATATACATTACAACTAGCAATATGATACGATACAATTTGATACAATACAATTTGATACAATGCCGTACAATAGAATACAATCTGACTACATTTGATATTGCACGCTTACTATTACACTCGTCAGAAGAGCACATATTATGACCATACAAAAGAAGAGTGATGGTGCTGAGCAATCGTGAGTTATGGAATTGCTCAAGGCTCCTACACAGTTATCATCGAGTTAGAAACAAAGCACTCTATGCTAACCGTAATTTATATAGCACCACATCAAAAATAAACTCCTCAGAAGCGCTCCCAACCAAACCACGATCGAAGAGAATGGTTTTCAAACGTTTGCGTCAAAGGAACAAAGAAAGTACAAGAAGTTCATCACGCGATGTTACTACGTAATCCATTCCAGAAAGATGAAACGAAACACAACGAAGCCTTTACGCAGCACTGCAGAACATCAAGCCATAGGGACAACCTGGAGGTTACCATGCGTGGCGTACGGAAAGAACATAGTATGTATTGCGCTCGCAAAATTCTCCCGAAGATATCCATTCACCTATTGTGCCCCCCCCCACCAGTCAGAGTCCGATCCAAGTCGGCGGAAAATAATCCTCGAAATTAGTTGCTGACGCGAGTTCCGACCCCCAGCGTGGCCAGTCCTCGTAGTAAACGGTAGCACCACTTGCTAGCCACGCAGACCACCATCCAAACGACCCCACAGTGATGATGCTATGGTCACAGAGAGACAGCACAGCCATGTCCAACTCTGGCCGGCCGGTCTCTACAAAGACTACGTCGCTACGATTGCGTAGCGCGCCGTGGCACCAGTCCATGCTGTCGCTACACACCACGAAAGTCATCCGCTGGTTCTGGAAGCGGTTCTTGTAGTATCCGATCGCCCGGTTGAGGTAGTCTTCGTCCGCAACCGTGTAGCCCTTCTCGAGCAGCTCTACGCTTTCGACCATGTTCCCACGGCGAACATGAAGCCCAATTTTGATGATTTCGCTTGAACAGCCGTTGCAGTTTGCGTGGCTTTCAACGCTGCGTGCCAATACGTCGCGAGCACGTCTTAGTAGATGACCTTTGAAAGTAAACAACTCTCGGATTTCGCGTTTTCTGCCACTGAAATACCGCCACGACTGGAGAAACCGCCCGACGACCACGTTCTGCCCCTCGGGAAGTGACACCAGCGCAGGGTCGTACACCGCGTAGGCGCCCTCCTGGAGTTGCTCTGTGTCGTCGCCGTATCGAATCAATGCGTCTGCATCGCATTTGGGTAGCTTTCCAAGACGGCGAAAGACCTTCAAGATGAATGTATTGCGATCGATGCATAGGACGCGGCCCTCGTTTGAGCGCATTATGCCGTACGTGGAAGCCACGGCAAACATTTCGTTCCCCATCCCCCACCGATCTGACAGCTGGAAAGTGATCAGAGTGTTGTTCATCGACAGCCGCTGGGTCTCTAGGATATCGTCGGCGAATTGTACGACATGCGCAACCATAGCCAGGACGATAATAGCCAGAGTTAGAAGGAAGATCGTACAAATTGCTAACTTCAGTAATCTACGACGTTTAGAACGTCTCATTTCTAATGCGTTTCTCAGACTTGGCAATAACAAGTAAATTTTCCTACCAAACTAACGTCAACTATGAACAGTTTGCGACGAAAACGAACTCATTATGGAATGTCCGTTCATTGTTTTGAATCAGGTTAGTAAGTAAGTAAGTATCCGTTATTTACATTCAGCTGCAACAAAAGCAGATTATGAAATCATAGATGAGCAAATAAATATGTGGGTAAATAAAACGTTCATGCATCATTACTCACAAATTTATTTGGAAATGTGAGAATATTGAGTCAAATGCAGCAAGATAAGTGAGATGACTCTTGCGGGAAAATTCTATTTTAATTTTATCTTGTATCTAAACTGGTTTTTGTATTAGTTATATTTATTTGTTGCATATACAATACAATTTTGCATGACGGATTGTTAGAGTATTTTAGCCAACAAAGTTACAAATCCGGTTTCAGATTTAAAGTGGCAATTAAACCGCACTGTTTTTAATAGCCTACATTTTATTGGGTCCATCGTGCATCAGGTTAATAATTATTATTGTTATCTGTTAGCGAACTTACATGACAGCAGCTTCGTAAATTGTTTTGGGGCGTGAAATATGCAGAGAAGTAAACATACCTGGCAATTAAAATATTGTGACGTTATGATTCAGTGACCTATGACGTAGAATTTCGCTAGGCCACGATCAACATTAGGCCTAGTAGTAATTTGTATTTCTATCATCAGAAGTTTAACCTTTAGATATATATATGGAAACATTTATTCAACATTTTAATGCGGTGTTAGCATGCAAGCCGCGCGAATATGACCCAGATTTGTTGAAACTAGGAATGTCGGTCAAGTCAAAGGTCAATTAATTATCGGGACAACTAAAGAAAGTGTGATCCTCAGGGCGGAAAGGTAGGGCCTACAAAAAATTAATTAATTTGGGATTAGCCTAATGTCACTTATGTGCTAGATTCTACCGTACCTTGGTATGTCCACAAGTTTGCATAATTATAATAGCCTATCCGGGACCGACATGTCGGTTATAAGTTCACGTTTACCGTTTACGGGTCGTGAGGATCGGTTAGGGTGAGGTTAGGCGTCGTGAGGGTCGGTAAGGTTCAGTTTAGGCGTCGTAGCAAACTCAAATAGTATCCGGAACCGAATGACGACACTAGCGGTCCCTATTCCTAACACTAACTGACCATCACGACGCTTAACCTGACCCTAACCGACCCTCACGACCCCCTAAACCCGAACATAACCGTCGTTACCGACACATCGGTCTCGACGGATCAGTTTAGCCGTCGTGAGGGTCGGTTAGGGTTAGGAAATGGGGCTGGTGTCGTCGTCATTCGATCGGTCCCGGATAATATAAGTTCACCGAACAGGTTTGTAAACCTGACCACTTTAAAAAGTGTTAGTAAAATAAAACTAAGTTTAGGCCTATTTATAGACACGCTGAGATTACGTTGAACGTGAACGGTGATATCTCTTTGCGGAAAATCCTCTATAATTAGCCTAAATTAGGCCTATTTACAAGTTAGTGCTCTGTATACAGTAGCCAATAGATAATTATACTATTAGTACTAGAATATTATTAATAATTAATTAATTGTATGTTGTTCACACAGCGATTCCATCTAATAACCACGAATAGCTCTGTCCTTTGAAACCGCTCACCAACTACGTACACGACCATTTTCAACAACACACGATTCGTGACTAAGTCTTGCTCAATGGATGTGATTGTCTGGGATGTAATACGTAGACAAAAGCACATAGAAGACAAATGAAAGTCTACCAGAGACCGAAGACAAGCACCGGCAGCGCATGCGCAGACAGTGCCACTGGTGGCACCGGTGGCGGAGGCGTCGGCGCTGCCAAAGACAATGACGGCGGCGAGATGAAAGAGGACAATCGTGTCATCAGCTGCAGAGGCAGGAGACAAATGACGCAGTCGGCCAAAGGATGCAGACAACTGGTAATCGTAATCGTAATCTCCAACTTCTAAAGCGTCATTCGGTATAGCCAGACGCAGGGCACCAGCTTATTCACGAGCGCTGCGTCGATTCAGAGCCAGTAGCGGCGCCAGAGGGACTAAGTGGGGCTAAGGCTAAGCCCCCCCAAAGGTCATCAGGATTTTTTTGCACAGGGAAATTAAATATTTTCATGAGATTTCGACTAAGCTAGCTCCCCCTAAAATGGTCATCAGGTTTTTGGGGGGCAGGGAAAATGAAATATTTTCATGATGAAATTTTGACCAAACGACTAAAAAAAAGGTCATCAGAAATTGAGGCGAATGAAAATGGAAATTTTAAGCCCCCCAAAAAATTCTGAAATCCTGGCGCCGCCAGTGACGAAGCCATAGAAGAAATGAACTGCTAAGCTTTACAGATTAATTTTCAATGGTTCTAACAGAGACTGCATCATTTGGAAATTACTTTAATAAATTTATTATGTCATGCACTAACAAATTAAATAGCCTAAGTGTAATAATATTTCCTTAATTCATTCAATTGACGTCACGTTTATGCAGTTACACCAACACACAAGCACACCAGACACACACGCAAACACACACACGCACACCACGCATATACACCACACGGACGCACCACACACGCACATACAGCACACGAACGCACCACACACACACACAAACACACACACACACACAAGCACACACACTCATGCACTCGTGCCTAAGTCAGTCATTCGATCTGCTCTATCCATGGGCGGAGACTTAGGGGGACAGAGGGACAGTCCCCCTCAATGGATGTGGTGGGGGACGGCCCATGCATTTGTCCCCCCAAGTGTTGAAGTGTCGTTAGGTGGCGATCATGTACACACTTAACGAAACAAACACACGGCGAACAAGGAATGAGATGACTAAAAAAAGGTCATCAACTTTTTCGGCGGACAAAAAGAATTTTTGCCGGTGACACGAAACGGAGTATCCCCCCTGAAAGCCATCCGGGGGGATGAATTAATCTATCCCCCCGGATGGAATTGACCAGTCTATAGACCGAATGCAAAAGGGCGTGGCCTAATGTGCGACTCTGTGGTCGGCCATATTGGCTCACAGCTGTGAACTGTTGTCAAAGTAGGCTACACGCCGTTACCGGGTGAATTGTTAGTACTGTTGATGGAATAAAGTTATCGTCATAGGCCTATTGATCTATCCATAGGCCTATACCTTAATAGATATAGCGGTCTAAACACCATCCAGCCTGGAGCGGCCCGAATCCATGAAGCGAATTTCGGCCGGAGCCCAGATTTGCTATTATCAACAAGCCTATGCTTTATGTTTTTCACGGACTGGACTGAGACAGATGGATGGTCGGGTAGAACGGGTTGGCTGCATGTCACGAACTTAATTGACTTATCCTCCTCTGGCTGACACGGACTTCTCTTTGGCAAAGAAACAGAAGAAGGCTTGGCAGCTAGTTGAGTGCTGGATCCTCATATCTTTGTCACTGTATCTGGTTTGTTAACTATATACAGTATCTTATGCACACCATTGTCATCAAGTTCCTTAGCTTCTACATTGTAAGCTGTCTGCTTAATCTGCTTCATCACCAGCTTCATCTTGAAAGTTGTTAGCAAAGGCTGATCCAACAGACTTAGAAATAGACCGCTTTTATTCTAGATTGTCAGTTTGGCCATGAACTGCAGAGCTGCCCTTTATGTCACCTTGCTCTGACAGTTATGCTTGTTTTTATCAATGGACATACTACATGCACTCGCTTAACTTCTGAACATGGCAGAATCAGTTATTGTAAAATGATGGAAAATGATAAGGCATTGATGGAAAGAAAGACAGGAATCAGACCAGAAATTAAAATGGATTTTGAGCATGCAGGATAGCAGCCTCCAATCTGAAAGATGTTTGTTACACAAGTGTATCGACACCTTTACAATTTGCTTAAGCCTATTAATTTTGCCATCTCATTGAATCCAAATTTAAGTTGGCTGCAACAGAGCATGGAGTGTTGCTCATGAGCAGCTATGTCATTGATGATCAAGATATTCAACTTGTCAAGGAACATCATTAGACCTATTATTGTTATAAGATACAAGCACCGGTGTGCAGTCTTGTGAAATTGAATTTTGCAACTTTGTTTTGCACACATTCCATTCTGCAGTTCTATGCATGTTTGTAGGCAAAGCAACTATACTATTATGTTAGTCAATTTCGGATGCATGTAAGCAACCGAGAAGCTTCACCATTTTTCCCATAATTGTGTGATTTGCCTGAGCTTTTTGGAAAGTCAACCATATAATATTTTAATCACTGGCAACTATAATGGGTTCATAGCCTCACACATTTCAAAGAAGTATAAAAATATTTTCTTCAATATTTACTGAAAATATTTTATGCTTTGCAGTCTTGTTGTCGTAGGTTTAGCAATTAAATTTATTAACAAACTTGCTATGACTGAATATTGTTGAAGTAAACTGTTAACACAAGGGAGACCTAATATAGTAACAGGTCCCCTGATACCAGCACAACAACTAGCTTACAGCACTGCAACCGACTATATATGCAGCAAAATAGAAAACAAATTTGAAATAAAACACTGACTAGGTACCGTAACTATAGTAATTCCACGGTGAGAATACTGCATGTGCACTATTCAGAAAATGGCACAGCAAAATTGCTAAGATTGCTTTTAAACAGCAGTAGCATATCTGAACCATACTATGATACTGTCAGTGTGTCCAATCTCCCGAGATGCTTTTTAAATTAAATAAAGGGATAAAGGTTTTCTAATTATAGTGTACTTTTGATGCACTGATATGTTCTCCCAACGTGTAGGCTATGTGTGAACGTTTGAAACTCAACTTTGTTCAAATTCCAAAGCTCTTTTTGCATAAACGCTGCCATATGACGAGAGGCATTAATAAAATTAATAAATGAAACTCGTTAGGCCTAATGGTGAATCCGCGATCAACTAATTCGGCTATTCGCTGAAACAACATGCTCAGATAATAATTTGTCGAATAGACCTAAATGAATTCAATAACTCCCTAAGGATTGTGGTGTCTGTATTAAGACCATGTCTGTATGCGAGCCGACAAGGTGGTCTGTCATAGACCATCGCAAAACAGCTGATTGTAACAGAGCCTTTCAGTTTTGCTTGCGATAGATTGTCTGGCTGCAGTTTTTAGCCGCCGGTGCTCTTCGCACGTTAACCTGTACATTCAAGCTCGTGTATTTTGGACTTCTCTAATTGAACCTTTATCCATTTCAGTAAGTTTGCCGCAGATAAAACAGTAAAAACCCAGGAAATAATTGTTATAGTAAGCGCTATTCGCATACGTATCCAATGGCAACAAGTATTGCCTGTATATCAAGATGGCGCAGGCCATTATGCAAATGAGCCGTGACGCCACGACGCAAACCCCAAATACCATCCGGGGGGATAAACCATTCTATCCCTTTTTTTGAAAAATGAGCATAATAAAAACATTTATGCTGTAATCAAAATTTAAAGTGACTCTAATTGTTTTTAGTGTCCTAAGCAATGCTCAGATAAAGGCAACTCGAATTTATTTAGTGACTCTGAGTGTTTTTAAGTGTTTTAAAAGTTTAAAGTGCTCTAAAACAGGGCAAAAGAAATTATATAGTAAGAAAAAACATACTTGTTAGTGTCATTGTTCAACATAAAGCAGATGAAAATTAATTTGCCCAAAAAAATACATGTGGAAGCGGTTTTTTCGACTTTTTGTAATTTGGGGGGATACAATTAATACGGGGGATACTCTATATCGTGACACCGGCGACTCAGCCATTCGTCCGCCCAAAATCTTCGGCCGCCTTTTCGCCCCCCTCAAGTCTCCGCCCAAATCTCTGCCCATGGCTCTATCGGCCCTAAAGCAGTTATTTGCAGACGAAATAATTGTGAAAATGGTGAGAGAATCGTTTAATTGCGAGCGTCTCAATTTCAAAAGCAACCGCATCAGTTGCTTGAATTCTTTCAGGAAGAAGGACATGCAGACACGAGAGCGTCCCCCTGCTGTGCTCCACGGTTTCACCTCAACCCCACGCGACGACCGCCAGCCCCAATCGACGGTAGGTCATTAACACATCTCTCTCAGTTAAAAATTCGCTGCTGACGGGCACGGCCTGCTGCAAATAGCTTGGAATGAGTCAAGACCATGTTCCCTGTTATTTCACCAAATTGTAGCCTACCTGGTCAGACCTGGCGCCGATTGTACGCAAAAGCAACTATTCTGGACTTTGGGTAATGCTCCTAAAATGGGCAAAACAATGGTAATGGTCCCGTTTTTTAGCCAGAGCTTGAAATGCAAAGCGGAGAATTAAGAACTAAGGGTATTTTTCAAAGAGGTTTCTTAATTCATTAAATTAGTAATACGGTGATTTTGAAATCAGTGCTGACACCTGGCGAATGCAGACTATACACGATCAGCTAGTTTAGGCTATCTGAACACCAATTCAATAACATTCTCCTAATGCGCAAAAATACTAATGCAGGACATAATGATGGGTGTTGTATCATTTCAAGCACTTCTTCTGTGGATAGTTGTCTTCAACTTATCAGATGATTTGAAATTTGAAAACGTTATGAAAATAGAGACTATCTTTTCTTACGACACCTTTTTCTTAAATGTAGCAAAACTATGGAAATCGCTCATACGGTAACGTCAAAACCACTGCTGACACCTGGCGAATGTAGAAAAACCACGAAAATTTGCTTTTTCTGCTTTAGACGATTTTAGCCATAATTCACAACTATTCTCCTAATACACAAAAGTACCATCGCTGAATAGATGATGCGTGTTGTATTATAATTAGCACTTCTTCAATATGTTATTTTCCTGAATTTAAAAGTTGAATTGTGACAGTTACGGCAGAAGTACGGACTGTCGCATTATAACACCTTTTTATCTCTTGCAAACCAAAATATGTAAGGCATTTTTGGGAAAAAACGGTATCGCTTCTCGGCCTTTTGGCTAAGATCAAAGTGTAGTATCTGTTCTTATCAGCTTAATATCTGATACGTCCCCTATCCGGGGACATCGATATTAAACTGATTTTTGGACTTGGGAGAAGATGCAGGGGCTTGCTCCGGCTTCTCCACGGGTTGGCCCGGTATTGCAGTACCTCCGGGATCGGCCCACTCCCCTCACGGGGAGAACATCGAAATAAAGTTAAGACACGAGGGGCTTGCTCCGGCTTCTCCGGGATCGGCCCACTTCCCTCACGGGGAGAACATCGAAATAAAGGTAAAAGACCTGAAAGGGATTCTTCCGGCTTCTCCACGGCTGGGGGTATTGCAGTACCTCCGGGATCGGCCCACTCCCCTCACGGGGAGAACATCAAAAAAGCCTTTTTTTAAATAGGTGGGAGAAAGAACTCAGTGACAGTGTATCTCAGCTATTGCTTTCCGACACCTTTTTCTCAAGTTTAACAAACTATATAAATGGGTTATACGGTAAATCTGAATAATAATGTTATGTGTGTTGTCTGAAAGCATTCAATTCACTGGCTCAAAATACCTGAACGCATCGAATACAAAGACCTCTCACTCACTTACAATACACTTCAATCATCCCAGCCGTTCTACCTTCGTCAGTTGTTCACCATCCAGCCACCTCGTTCAACACGCCTTTCATCCTCCATTACACTGCTTCGCCCTCCCATCACTTCATCACTGAAATTTGCAAACCGCTCCATAGCCATTGCCGTTCCACCTCTCTGGAACAAGCTTCCGCCAGCACTACGGCAAACTTCCGACCCATCATACGAACTCACCAAAACTCCACCGCTCGCTATCTCCCCACAGGTCTTTCACTCAAAACTTAAAACATTGCTCTTTCACAAATCCTATCCTCATTCTTCCTCTTCTCCTCACATCCCTCGTCATTTCAACTCTAAACATCACCCCCCCCCTTAGCCGTCCATCTATCTGCCTGCCTGACTTTCCGGACTTGACCCGCTGCCTATCGATTTTGTTTTGATTGAGCGCCTGTGAATAAGCTGGTTCCCGCGACTTGACTTTTGTGGGCGCTGTAGAAGTCTCGAGATTACGATTACGATTACGATTACGATTACGATTACGATTACGATTATTGCGTGCAGCATTTGACCTTGGTGCATAATTATATCCTGGACATCAAATTTGAATAATCAGATAACGACAATAATATCACAGTAAGAAAGTTCAAATCCCTTGTGACGAGACTCGATGCAATCGAAAAGAATTGCCTATGTAGATCTACCGATTGCATTGATTAGTGCGCTTTAGAAGCTGTCAGACTCAAATCAAACTATTGAAGCGTTTGGGACGATTCGTCTTTATTTCTCTTTGTTTTGCTTCAGTTTCGCTACTTGCCAAAACGCTTTGATTTGCTTTGATTTTTATTGGCTTTGCTTTGCTTTTATTGGCTTTGATCTGCTGTTCTTTTTTATTTGCTTTGCTTTTTATTGGCTTTGATTTGCCTTTTTTTATTGGCTTTCATTTGCTTTGTTTAGCATGGTCTGTCGAGGATCCAGCGATTCGACAACTATCCTGTGGAGCGGTTAGTGTTGGCTTTAATTAGTGGATGGATCTAGATTTTGACGAAATATGGCCACGATGTGTAAATATAAATTGTCTATAATCCTGTAGAATTTCATTTCGAAATTCTTATTATTATCAAAATCAATTTGTAACGCGTGCAAGGCCACTCCGAAATGTGATCTTAAGCGAGTACGGTACATTACGAGACAATGCAATGCAATGTTCTGCAAGACAATTATATAGCACACTACACGATGAGGACGAGACAATAGAAGACAGTAGAGATACGGCGTTGTCTGAACTCTGAATGAGAATGCCAACTGCTTTGCCTTTTTCTCTGAACGCATGTTTGGTGGGGATTTGCCAATTCCATGCATG
>OX457042.1:1896281-1918781 GCA_949752735.1 Lumbricus terrestris | reverse complement strand
CTATCTCATTTATGTATCTCATTTTTAAAATCTCTTTTATGCATCTCATTTATCTATTTCATTTTCACAAGGTTCTTCTGGGCAATAAATACGGACACGCTGAATTGCCGATTGTCCTTCCCGCGAAACTGTTCCAGGCTTTCGAGAAGGTCTGGACGAATCTGAAGATTCTTCACGCCGACTTAATCCAGGATTGGTATCAATACGACCAGAATGCTGTACCGCCAGTCTACTGCCTTCAGGTAATACAACCTTCGTCAATCAATCAATCGATCAATCAATCATTCAATCGACCAATCAATCATTCAATCAATCAATCAATATACTTTTATTGGTTACCATGATACTTGCAAACAAGCTATTTAAACATTAAATGCACTACTACTACATGTATAATTTGAAGTTTCGTCAATGGGCAACCCAGAGGAACGTACATGCGGTCTGTCAGATTGAATGTCAATAAACGAATATTATTATTATCTGATGTCCTACTGTAACAGGTCTCTCAGGTCAATAGAGATTTAATTTGGAATGTCGTTTATTCAAAGATTAAACTATTACGCTGAAACCGTATCTCAGTTGTACGTGACAGTATCATATTACGATCTCAATTAATATAATTTGTAAGTATCCTAATAGGTGCAGTAATAGGCATCTTGATAGATATGTCGACAATTGTCTTAATGAGAATGGTGATAAGTAGGCTACTATAAAGAAATATCCTAATAAGTATCCTAATAAATATCCTGATAAGTACTCTACTAAGTATCCTAATAAGTATATTACTAAGTATTTTAAAAGCTCAAGAAATATCATAATAAAACATCAAAGAGTATCTTACCAACCATTTTAAGAATTATATTATTATTATTATTATTATTATTATTATTATTATTATTTATATTATTATTATTATTATTATTATTATTATTATTATTATTATTATTATTATTATTATTATTATTATTATTATTATTGTTATGTATTCTAGTGAGTACTGCTAAGTATTTTACTCCTTAGGATATCTTACTAAATTTTGTCGAAGACTGACTTATTAAGTACCTTAATGCGTATCCTCATAAGTATTATATGACTGCTTCAGTTTTCTTGTCTTGACAGCCCGTATCGAGCAAGATAGCCAGCTACGGTATCGTAGAGTACGGTATCTACAACGAACAGCTTCGGAAGTCAGCCGCCCGTCAATGGTTCAACATGCAGCAGAACATGCGAGATGCAATCGACCGCACACTCCTCATGTCGCAGGACCAGGATCTCATTTCCGGAGATGTCGTCGAACACCTGGCCAAGAGCGGTACGTTATTTTATTATGCGAATACTGTCCTGCTAAGGATAGTTCCTAAGATTTTTATTTATTTATTTATTTATTTCTCCATTTCTATAGCGCCCCTTCAAGCTCTTTCTACTCAGAGGCGCTCACATCTACAGCGCGGACACTGCATCGGAGTTTCACGCCGAAGCGCACGAGCAATTGCGAGTGACGAAGTTGCTCAAGGTCCCTGTGAGGCGGCTTGATGTAGATTCGAACCTGCAGCCGTCCGGCTGCAAGGCAACGAACAATTGCGCTACACCACCGCGCCCCACAACAACATTGGTGTTGTGAGGCTTGTTTCGATACGTTTTAAGATTCTCGTCAAGGTGCTCATTAAGATGTTTAAATATATTATTAAGATGGCTATTAAAATACTTGCATGACTTGTAAATCTTTTGGTAATTATTAATGCGGCACCTAATGAGATGTTTTAAGACATTTATTAAGTCAACCATTAATATATTTATGAAGGCATACTTATTATGATAGTTATTAAGGTACTAGTGTTATGAAGGCATACTTATTCGGATATTCCTAATGCATATATTCGATAGTTGAGGCGATTTTAGCATATTTATTGGGACCTCATTGCGATACTTGTTAAGATAACTCCGCCACTGGTTGCACTCTGCCAGTGCCAGTCCCAAACCTGGATAAATGAGGAGGGCGTCGCTAATTGTCTCTGTTACCACACAGTGACGTTAAACTGCAAATACCACCACTTGTTAAGATACTTTTCTTCACCTGTTACCTTTACCGTAGAGCTGGAGAAGGAGGTTCAATTCGCGATGTCAACTCTTCACGCTCGTTACTGCGTCTGCTACGCTCGTCACATCGACGGTCTCGAATTCCACATCGATGATGAACTGGCTCCCACCTTCATCGACATCGTCGACCGCAACGAGCAGCGTACCGTCGACCGGGCGAAGCAGAGGAGGGTGGAGGCGCTGAAGCAGGGCCTCGAACGCCTCAAGGAGACGCTGGCGAAGAAGCAGCGAAAGAGGAGAGACATGTCGCGGTCGTGGTCACACGCGGACTACGATGAGCTGGCGTTGGGAGGCTCTTCGAAGGATCTGAACGCCATCATCGCCCGTCAGGAGGCGAGGGGCTTCGAGGACCCGCTCTACCTCCAGCAGTACAGCGTCGACTGGGAGGAGAACACGGACTCGAAGACGCTGACGGCCGAGCAGAAGGCGTTCCTGAAGGCGGAGAACGAGATCTACCTGGAACAGCTGACGAAGGACTTCGTTCACGACTGCCAGGAAATGATCGCAACGTTCGCCATCGACAAGTACCGGACGTCGAGGCTCGTCAACCACATCGAGGAGGAGGTCATCCAGCAGGCGAAGATCTGCAACGACCTCACGGCCTACTGCTGCCCCGCCGTCTACGATCTCGACGGCGTCAAGACGAGACTGGACTTCTGCCTCGACAACGGATGTCCGCTGATCGTTCACGGAGACACAGGAAGTGGTACGTCGACGCTCGTCGCTCTCATCAACTCCAGTCTGCGCGGCTGGTACGGTTCGGACATCATTAACGTTGTGAGGTTTGTCGGGTCGACGCCAGCCAGTATGACGGTCCCAGATATCCTAACGATGCTGGGCAGACAGCTGTCCGAGGTCTTTGAGACGACGACGCCGAAGAGCGCAGCCGAGGAGCGAGACCTCTGCGGGTACTTCTTGCGTATCCTCCGCAGCGCTTCGTTACGCCTGGGCACAACCGGTCGGCTGTTCATCACTCTTGATGGGTTGGACAGGCTGAAGGCGGAGGAGGACAACTCTCATTGTCTGTCCTGGCTGCCGAAGGTCTACCCGTCTGGGGTCCAGTTGATCCTCGGTACGAACAGTCAGAGTCCGGTGATAATGCGCAACCTGATGAACTCGTTTAAGATCGTTCGGTCGTACGTTGAGGTCCAGCCGCTGCGGAAGAACGCGGCGGAACTGATGATCCAGATGTTGTTGGAGAAGAAGAACCGGGCGCTGACCAGCGACCAGATGTCCCTCGTGCTGCAGCAGATCTCCGGATGTCCGAAGCCGCTCTTCGTGTCTCTTCTCATGCAGCAGGCGGTCACCTGGAAGTCGACGCTCGACATCCGCCAGCAGAAGATCCCCGAGAACGTCGACACTGCGCTCATGCAGCTCTTCGTGCGGCTCGAGTCGAAGCTCGGCACAACGTTCGTACGAAACGCCATCACGATGTTGACGATCGCCGATGGAGGGCTGAGCGAAACGGAATGGGAGGACGCTCTGGCCTGCGATGATGAGATCCTAGACGAGGTGTTTCAGTACATGAACCCACCGGCAAATGTCATTCGCTGCCCCCAGCTCTTCATCGCTCGCCTGCGCTACCACCTCGGGTCGCTGCTTCTCATGCGCGACGACCACGGTCTCCCGGTCTACTACTGGTGCAACAAGGCGATTGAGTCGGCCGTCTACAAGGGCTATCTGCTGACCGATGTGAACATGCACAGCGAGATCTATCATCACTGCCATCGCGTGTTGGCTGATCTGTTCTACGCTGAGGCACCGATCGTTCGCACACTCTACCTACGGAAGCGAAAGATGACGATCGAGAATGCGAAGCGACAGACGGCCACGAGGAAACTGACGCCCGGAAACAGAAGGAAGCTACAGAAGTTGCCGACCTTCATTTATAGATCGGCGAACGAGGCGACCGTGCTGCAGGAGTACAAGGAGAAGATCGTCTGCAACATGAACTGGCTGCTGACGAAGCTGAGGGGCAGACCGTACTGCGAGCTGCTCAAGGACTTCGAGATCATCCGTCAGAAGGACGATGACGTCCTCGCCGTCTACGGAATCTTCCAGACGGAGTCGGACGCCATCCGGGAGCATCCAGAGGTCTTCCAGCTCGAGATTCTTTCCCGCTTCTCGAAGATCCGCAAGGCGAACAGCGTTTGTATTGACCGCCTGGTCGCCAGTTCCCGATCTCTGCTGACGACGACCGCGTTGACGCTGCTCTACCCGCTCTACCCCTGCGTCCCGACCATCGACCTCAGTCTCCGGCTGTCGAAGCCCGGTCCAACTCACTTGCTCGGCGTCTACGACCGGCAGCTGGCCGTCATCTGGGGACCGGACTACGGACTCGAGATCTGGCAGCTGACTCCAGTTCATCGGATCGTCTACCACCTCTGCGACGCACCGAACCTCTCCGATGTCATCGTTTCGCCAGACTGCTCGCAGGTCTTCTGCGTCGACTCCGTGACGCTCTACAAGTGGGACGTTGCGTCGGGGACGCTCACCGGGCACTGCGACCTCGTCCCGCTGCCGCCCGCCGGCAGCGAGCCTCCCCCGTCAGGACTCGGTGTGCTGAGCCCTCTTGTGGCGGACGGGGCGAACACGAGGGTGGCTGTGCGAGCGAATGTAAGAGAGGCTCAGCTGGACAGCTGTGGTCTGATCCTCGTCGATTCGGAGAGCATGTCGATCACCGGAAGCATTCTGGAGATGTCGTTCGGAAGCGAGGTGACGAACGCCGAGTTCTACGACGACAGCCTCTTCGTCACCCAGACGCACGTCGCCGCGTCCGGCAAACCCGTCAGCCGCGTCCTCCTCTTCGGCCGGCTCCCTTCCCGCGCCGTCACGGCCGTCATCAACCTCCCACCTCGCCTGCGCGACGTCCCCGGCTGCTTCCAGGGCGTGCCTGACCGCGACCGGCTCTACATCGGCGCCCTGTCCAGCGCCGACGAGTGGGACCGCCTTGAGTGCGAGATCGGTCTCGGGACAGTCAGTCGAAAGATGGTCGGGTTAAAGATCACCGACGTCGGTCTCGTCATCGTCCTATTCGCCTGCACCACCGATGAGGGATACTCCATCATTGCTGTGCTCGACGCTGACGGTAAGCACCGGGCTCACTGCGTCTCGAAGGCCGGACTGGCCAGCTGTCTCGAACTGACCAACGACCATGCCAACGTCTTCGTGGGGTATCGCTCCGTGGGTGTTGTCGAGGTCTATGACCTTCCGGATGCGAGGCTGGCTCACTCGTTCCGCGCTCATTCCGGAGACGTGAACTGTATCCAGGAGGTAAATATTATTACATGTTTACATTGGCATTTGGCTGTCAACTGTTATTGTAAACTTTTTTACTACTTGTTTGTGGTCAACGCATGTAGCCTACAACGCATAATTTTATATCCTCAATTCATTTATGATTCGAACCAGATTTAATCTGTATTGTCTTGAGAATGTACTTGAACTTTTGCCTTGACTCTTTCCTTACAACTTGTGTTATTTCTCTTTCTATCTCCTATAACTCATACATTTGGTTTCTTTTTCTGTCCATATTGCTTAAAAAGTAACTACACTCTCCAACATCTTGATATAAAATTCCTGTTTGTGGTTGACCAGGTTTAGCGGGATCACTCCCTTTCTGTGCTACCGTTTCTAAGGGATCTTTTACTTGATAGATGATATTATTAGCTTCTCATTCTCACTGCACAATGCACATTGTTATTTTGGTCATTTTGCTGAGTTGAATTCGTAATCGTAATCTCAAAATTTATAAAGCGCTACTTGAAAGCCAACCGCGGGGCACCAGCTTATTCACGAGCGCTGCATTTTGAGTCAAAAGGCTTGTCCGTAAGAGTAGTCCATGGTGGTCGGGGTCGAGTTACCATAGGATCAGAGGAGCGGAACATTGTTTTCTCTCTCTCTTTCTCTCTCTCTCTCTCTCTCTCTCTCTCTCTCTCTCTCTCTCTCTCTCTCTCTCTCTCTCTCCCTCTCTCTCTCCCTCCCTCTCTCTCTCTCTCTCTCTCTCTCTCTCTCTCTCTCTCTCTCTCTCTCTCTCCTCCCTCTCTCTCTCTCTCTCTCTCTCTCTCTCTCTCTCTGTCCCTCTCTCTGTCTCTCTCTCTGTCTCTCTCCGAACAAACGAGTTTGAATTGAATTTGAATATTTGAATTGAAGGTGGACACGTGGCAAGTCTACACGACGGGGAGCGACGCCACATTCCGCCTCTTCGACCTGACCGTCACCTCCCTCGCGATGGACTTCACGAAGAGGTCACCGAGAAGGTTCGACGACGAATCGGTGTTGACAGACGAGGATGTGTTCGGTCGGAGGTCGATCGGGGTGAGGACGATCGACATGAGTCGATCGGAACATTCGCTCAACAGAATCGTCCTCTGCTACGACTCGCAGGGTCCGGTGATCGCCGAAGTGCACAACCACTTCACTTGTCATCCTCTGCAGATACCGCACGACATCGGTAAACATGATTAATATTCGCTTTGATTGGTTGATTAAGTTTGTTTTGTGTGTATGTGCACTTGTTATAGCGCCCCTTCAAGCACTGTGCTCCCGACTGCAGAGCGGACACTGCATCGGAGTTTCACGCCGAAGCGCTGAGCAACTGCGAGTGAAGGACTTGCCCAAGGTCCCTACGCGACGACTCGAGGTGTAGTCGAACCTCGAACCTTCCGGCTTCAAGGCAGCGACTCCACCACTACACCACCGCACCCCACGGTGGTCAGTGATCAGTAATGGAGGTCTACGAAATGTGGATTTGGCGCAGATGGGAAAGAGTGAGCTGGAGGAAGCAGAAGACGTATGAAGAAATGATCTTACAGATGGTGGGAGAGAAAAGGTCGATACTGGGGCCAATTATGCGAGGACGGCATAGAAAATGGATTGTCCACATCATGAGTGATTATTCAACGCTTCAACGCAGTAGCTTTCTGCAACACTTCTCCCATCTGCGAAGACTATACAAAAATTATATCCGTTCCACAACACAATCCCCTAATCATTATGAATCCTAAGGGATCATTGATGCCTCAGATAAATAAATAAAAAGTATGTCGTTGGTTTACTTGCAGCTGAGGTTCATTGCGCGTGGTTCGCAGTGGACGATACGTTGGTCATCGGTCTCGCTTCACTGAAGGAACCAACGAAAGCATCGGGATCGTCTAAGATTGTTCTTGTTAGTGTTTAATCACTACAATTATAGACTTTCCTCTTCATGTCATCAGCAGTTTGGTATCATCGTCGTCGTCGTCATCATCATCATCGTCAACATCATCATCTTCATCATCATCATCATCATCATCATCATCATCATCATCATCATCATTCTCATCATCATCATCATCATCATCATCATCATCATCATCATCATCATCATCATCATCATCATCATCATCATCATCATCATCATCATCATAATCTTCAGTGCATTCTTCTTCCTAGTTCATCTAGCGCTATGCAATGCATATTGTTTCAGACGTGGAACGCCTACAATCGTCAGATAGTCGAGCGTGAAACAATGTACGCTGACGGTTGTTGTCTGTCGCGAGACGGACAGAGCATGGCGCTGATGAGGAAACGAAGGAGCGGTGCGTATATATCTGCCGTAATTATTGTTATGTCGGGGAGCAAGGGGGCAACAATGGTGACAAGGGTAACAATTGGTTTTGTAAGGTAACAGAGGGAAGGACGCCGGGAAAGGATACTCGTATAGTAAGGGCAAGGGTTTATTTGTATGCGTACTTGTTATAGCGTCTCTTCAAGCTCTCTACTCAGAGGCGCTCCCGACTACAGTGCGGACACTGCATCGGAGTTTCACGCCGAAGTGCTGAGCAATTGTGAGTGAAGGACTTGCCAAAGTCCCTACGCGGCGATTTGAGGTGGACTCGAACCTGCAACTCTCCGTCTGCAAGGCAGTGAACATGCCCACTAGACCACCGCACCCCACTGTAAGGGTATACTATAAGGGTATACTATAAGGGTATACTATAAGGGTATACTCTAAAGGTATACTATAAGGGTATACTATAAGGGTATACTCGGGTAACAAAGGAAAGGTGCACTTGTGTGACAAATGGATAGGGAACTCGGGTACAGCGATGAGAACGGGTACTCGGCATAGTAAGGTGAAGGACACTTACGGTGTATACATCGAGTGGCAATGGGAGAGGATGGTGCTTGAATTAATCAATGGCTAGTCGCACAGTTACTAATACGGGGCGCGGTGGTATAGTGGTGGGTTTGGTGCCTTGGAGCCGGAGGGTTCCAGGTTCAAATCCATCTCAAGCCGCTGCGTAGAGACCTTGAGCAAGTCCTTCACTCGCAATTCTTTCTTGCGCTTCGGCATTCCGATGCAGTGTCCGCGCTGTAGTTTGGAGCGCCTCTGAGCAGTGAGCTTGAAGGAAGCGCTATATGAAATGCGATAAATGAATAAATAAAGTTAGAAATTCGCTTCATCAACCTTCTACTCTCTTCCATTACTTCACATTGCCATGCCCTATCATACCATGCCTTACCTTACCATGTCATTTCATATCAATACCAGGCCATACCTACCATGCCCTACCATACCCTACCATGCCTTACCATACCATGCCATGGCATGCCATATCATATACCATATCATACCTTACCATACCATACCATACCTTACCATGTCCTACCTTACCATACCATACCATACCATTCCATGTCTTGCCATACCTTACCATACCGTACCTTTCCTTACCATACCATGCCTTGTCTTACCATTCCATACCGTACCATACCATACCATGGTACGCGTGTACGTTACAGGTACGAGCATGGCCGTCTTCCGACTGAAGGAGAACGAGAAGGTTCGCAAGTACCGCACTGGTCGAACCGTCGACGCCGGGGTTCGTCTGTTGACGGACGACTGTCGCTACCTCATCTCTATCGAACCTCACGACAACTGCATCATCGTCTGGAAGCTCCTTCCGCGGGACATCGAGAGTCAGGAGGAGGACTACACGGCCCTCTCGGAGACGGACCCCAACGACGACGCCCAATCCTCGGACACCGTCTACGATTACGACGAACGGAGTCCACAGCGAAGGATGTCGAGGATTGCGCAGGAGATGATGTTGAAGACGATCATCGAGAGGGAGAACGAGTACAGTCTCTACGATGATATGACGCTCTCGTATCGCCAGCAGTCGAGGTACTATAGGAAGACGCGGTTCATGTTGAGGGTGCACGCACACGTCCAGGCGGTCGTTGTTAATCGGAATGATACGCTGATGGTTGGCAATAATCAGGGACACGTCCTCTTCTTCTACCTCAACCAGATGAGTGGTAGGTGGAAACGTTCAAGGACAATACCCTTCTGTCAACAAAATTCTGTTTAGTTGCAACGTTCGAAAATACTTATTAATTTCCTGTAAATCCAGCTCAATGTTGAGAGGTAACATCAATGAGGACAGTATTTTCTCTTCCATTTATCAGTGAACATTCTTCCAGATAAGACAAAGTGGTAATTGTCGATCTTCAACAACAATTCATGTTTTGTCTAACGGTGACGTTCATCGACGTATAGGCTTTCTTTCTTCTGACTCAATCAATTGAGTGGTATGTGAAGTTCGACGGCATGTCCTCCCTCTCGATCCCAACTATAACAGTTAAATTTTGTGGCATTCAATGACTTATCCTCTTTTCTGTTACTGTAAAATGTAAATGGTGACTAGCCATTATGTATATTTTTAGCTGCCATGGCCCATTGGTGCTATGAACACATAGCACGAAATGTTCAATTTAGAATAGAGTAGAGTGTAGACTTTATCGATTTGAAACCAGGTTTCATTAGAAATTAGAGTTGACCAGACGAGAACAGCATTGAGTGTAACATTTTCGTATGGAATACACTCTAATATTATAGTGGAATAGAATAAAATAGGATGCAGTATAGTAAAGTAGAATATAGTAGGGTAAAATACGGTAGTTAAGAACACAATAGAACACAGCAGAGTGTAGTATAGAACGCAATGAAATAATATAAAATATGGAGAATAATGGAGTATGCTGCAGATTACACTAGAAAACATTATTGGGCAGTAGAGCCTCGAAGTGAAATATTTGAACAGATCAGAATATGGCGAACTACATGTATATTTATTTAACTAAAATTTAGCTTAAGCATGTGTAGATAATTCCTAATTATGTTTTTGGACCTGTTCTGAATCGTTTTTCAGACGGTATCCACAATTTCTATTCTGCTCTTCCCCTGCACGACCGCGAGATCACCGCCATCAGTCTTTCGCTGAACGAGCGATACATATTGACGGGATCGAAAGATAATAAGATGAAGATCTACGACCTGTGGGAAAACGAGACACAGTCGACGCTGAATGGTCACACCAATGCGGTAGGAACGTTGATTAGGTGGTGCTATGTTAGGAGCCTAGAGGAGATGATGTTACAATAGGAACCTATAGAGGAGATTATGTTACTATAGGAACATAGAGGAGATAATGTTATTATAGGAACCTAGAGGAGATGATGTTACTATAGGAACCTAAGGATGGTGTTACATTAGGAGCCTAAAGATGGTTTACAGTAGGAGCCTAAAGATGGTGTTGCGGTAGGAACCTCCATGAGATGGCGTTAGTTTTAGAAATCTCGAGTAGCTGGTGTTACGGTAAGAACCTTGATGAGATGTTGCTGCAGAAGGAACCTCGAGGAAAATTGTTGTTGCAGTTGCAGAATTGTGATGGTGTTGCTGCTTGACGAGTTTGCATTTTTGCCCGATCAGATTCCATCACTGCAACAATCTTGAATAATTATAATCTAGATGAGTGTTGACCTGATTGTGGCTTTGACTTGTTAAGCCAAAAATAATACCAGCCTCTATCAGCAGCCATCGGGTTTATCCTCTATCATGGATAGCTGGGCCTCTGCTATTTATCTCGCTACAGTTCTGCTTTTTAGGCGTCGTCGAATGATGTCATGTTGTGTGTTAGAGATTTTGATATTTTGATTTTTATATCGGCGCCATATAAATTACTACAAAAATTGCTGTAATATACCGAAGAATATTTTTTCGACGACTACGACCTCTGATGTTATAAACTGTCGTTGAATGGGTTCCTCCTTCTTAGCTTTTACCATTACAATTACGGTCGGATATACAATACGGTACATGTCCGTTGCAGATCCAATGCATCGCCATTTCCACTCGCAACCAGTTCGTCGTTTCCGGTTCGAAGGACAACACGATCCGCCTCTGGAACCTCGTGACCGGACGCCGACTGACGACGTTCTGCGCCTGCATGGAGATCTACAGCGTGCTGATGTTTCGCCAGAGAGGTGATCAGGTGAAGGTGATCGCCCTGGCCGACAAGAAGGGTCGACGAAAGCTCATGCTGTTTCGGGCCCTCAATGTCATCACGACGAACAAGAGAGAGAACTTCTAGAACCGATCGGAAACTGTTGGAATTTAATCTCCGGCAATTTCCACGATCGTTCTGCTATAGACTCTTATAGACGTTCTAGATACTCTGAGAAACTACTTCGGAGTTACATTGTAGATACTGTAGAGAAACTTTAAGGAAACTTCTGGAAATTCTATAGGCGAGAAGTACAAGTATATGGTAAATAACCTCGAAAGAAAATTATCAGAACTTCGAGAAACATTCTATATATTTCTAGAAGCATTCTAGACCTTCTGGAATCATTCTAGAAACTTCTAGAAGCGTTCTAAAAAAAATCAGACGCCTTCTAGAAACTTCGATAAGCAGTCTGGACACTTTAAGAAGCATTCTAGAAATGTACTTAGTTGCTGCGCAGCTCGAAATTAATGAAGTGACGGAGTTTAGAATGAATTGCCAACCTTATCCGAACACAAAGTTAATTTCCTGAAATCAAAGAAGAAGACGACCTGAGTATTGGTGAATTGCTTCTTATCGCTTTCTGATTAAAAGATTGGCTTGAACTTCTTGACCTGTGTATATATAATAGCCTGAAAGTTTATCTCAAAGCAGTTATGGCAGCGCCATCAGCCACTTAACATTCAGTAGATGGTCAAACGAGTGATTGGTTTTTCTAGTTCTGATAGCAGTTAGCAAGCCACCAAAATCATCCGAATGATAGCGCACGATGAGTGCCACACAATCATCATGAAGAGCAGTTACGAGAGAGTTGAAGGTACAGAGCAATAATTGAGACCGTAGCCAGGATTTTGTTTGGGTGGGGGAGGGCGTGTTTACAGTTTACTCAGCTGAAATCATTATGCAGAAGTTCAGCTGCTTCTACTCAATAATCATCAATGATTAGATTATAAGCGTTATCTACACTACTCTATTATCTACACTACTCTATTGTAACATATCGCATAGAAATAAGAGCTTCAAAATTAACCCCAACCCTTAGTTATTACATCGTGTGTTTGTACATGCATTATTTCAATTTCACATTATTTTATTTGGAGGTATTCACTATTCAACCACCCAAAACAGTCACTTAACTACGGCTTTGGTATACATGTAGGCTAATATTATAATATACTTGGTAATGATATGGGCATGGCACCGTGTAGGTGTTCTCATTTACAGATCGCCTTTCGCAGCAGAACCTATTCGGAAGCGTTTACAGCACCATTCCTCGAGGAGGGGCCAATCAGAGCAAATTCTCGGCTTTGAGCCAAGGCAAACTGAACAGTGAACATGGTGTGCATGCAGGTGTATAATTAGGCTATTATTTTACTATTATGTCGGTCAGATGCGTAGGACAAGTGCGCGCATTCGTTGTGTTACTTGTGTCGGTGTCAAGTTGAGTTGACAGCGAAGTTAGTCTGAGAAGTTTCGACCTTTAGGTGTCATGGTCAACGACTCTGAACGACTTTCTCAGACTTCTTTTTCAATATCAATCGCTAATTGACAGCGCAGGAGAGATAGTCTGTACTGTTCTGTACTGAGCTGCACCACTAGATTCAAGCGATCGTAAATCGCAGGACGATCGAGTGGCAATAAAAGCTAATAATTACTGAATAGATTTAAATTGCGACTTTTTCGGACAGCACATACTACTGACCTAAAAACAAAATGACAAGAAAATATCAGAGTATAGGCCTAGACAGAGGACAGATTGGATCTGATACGAAGGAAAAAATGGACCTGAAAGTGAAGAACAAATTAGGTCATAATTAGACTCAAATTAGTCGAAGGACAAAGTCGACCATGATATCAATTGCAAAGGATGATTAAAACAGAGTGCAACATACATGCATGTAGGTCTGATTCATTGCATGACTTTGACAGACATGATCAGAACTTTGAGAAACATTCTAGATATTTCTTGAAGCATTCTACAAACTTCTGGAAACGTTCTAGTAGCATTCTAGAAACTCCAAGAAACGTTCAAGAAGCGTTTTAGAAACTTCTAGAAATGTTCCAGAAGCATTCTAGAAACTTTTGGAAGCATTCTATAAATGTTCGCGAAACTTTCTAGAAGCGACAAGGTTAGTCTCAGATAGAGGGGAAGTAGACCTATACAATTCAGTTTGTGAGTCATAGAAAAAGAGGAAAAACGTGAGATTCAAAATAGAGGACAGAATATGCTCAGGGTAGATGACATGTCGCTACTATGATTTTATAAAATATTATTATCTTGGAAGTCATTCAATTCAATTCAATTCAATATTCGTTTATTGAAACCTTCAGACTGGAAGAATTTGCAGAAAGCTGTCAACAATCGATCTGTTCGACATATTTTTCAGTTCTCGACCTAGATCAAATGACACGCTAATCTTTTAAAAACAGTTCATTATTGCACAAATCCACAACTCATGAACATACAATGTAACTCTAACTGCAGTTTCTGAAGTTGACAATCAATAAATAGGCCTAACTTAGTTCAAATGTCGAGTATCTGTCACGTTCATTCTAGACACTCTTCCTGAGTCCCAGACCATCCAGTTAAATTTTTAACTCTTATGCGCAACCAATTGGTCTGGCTGGCTCTTTTAACCTCAATGACAATTATAATCCAATACACTGCAATAATGTATCTATAAGCCAATGCAGCAGAATAGAACTTACTAACTAACTTGATTATTTTCTAAGGCATACCCTGTTCTTAGTTGTATGTGAAGAGCCCTTGAAACGGCGTGAAACAGCGCCTTATAGGTAGTCATTATAAATAGGCCCATATTAATACTATTATTATTATTATTATTATTATTATTATTATTATTATTATCATCATCATTATTATTATTATTATTATTATTTTGACTATAGTCATAATCATGATTATGACTATGATTTTGACTATTAGGACATAATTATTATTATTGTTTTGTATTGTGAATAGTGTCTCAATTACCCGGTATGCCTTCTGATAGATAATACCAGTCCCAGTCACGAATTAAGAGAACTGCCCAATGACTAATAATTATTGTCGTCCAGAGCTAAACTCTATATTGGTATGATTGTCACATTATAAAGGTGTTAAAAACTCTATTTTTAACATTATTATTAGTATTATTATTTTATTTTTTAATAGCGCCTGAGGTAAAAAAAAGACCCATCAGGCTAAAAACTAAACTAAAAACACAAGTGTGTTATTATCATTATTATTATTGTTATTATTATAACTATTATAATTATTATTATTATCATTATTATTACTATTATTATCACTATTATTATTGTCATTATCGTTATTATTATTATTATTATTATTATTATTATTATTATTATTATTATTATTAATGTTATTATTATTTTCATTATTATTGGGTTTTTGGGTTTTTTACCCGAGGTATTTATGATCCCTCAGGAGCTCAAAACAATATCCGGAGATGGGATTGAGGTTTTACTCTGGAACGGCCTCAATAGCCGCCTTATCTTCGTATTATTGCTATTATTAATATCATTATATTATTGCCATGACAAAACAGCTGAGTAGATATGTTATGAGTCAATCGCCTGTTCAATACAAATTAACCCGTAGTCGATTTAACTCTTAAACGCCGATCTCCACTGGCTTCCAAGCAGTCACAGAAAAGAGTCCGACGAAAGTAGTTCCTCCTTCAGTTGGTCTTGATGACTACGCGGCCCTTGTAGAGCACGGTCCCATTGCGTCGATCGAAGAGCGTCGGCCAGAGGTAATGATCGACCTGGGCGTTCGTCACCTCCTCCTGCATGAGTGTCTCGTGCAGCCGGTCGTCCATTCGAAGACTTTCCGTTGAGATGTAGAGCGGTGGGTTGACGACGGCCGTCTGCCAGGCAAGGCGGCAGCAGTCGTTGAGGAACTGGTTGAAGGTGGACTGGTTGAGGAGAGGGACCGTCGAGCAGTCGGGGAAGCTCTGACGAAGGCTGTCGACCACGTTCTGAAACAGAGCGGAGATTTGTTCTGTGAGGTGCTTGGAACTATGATAAATTATTGTTTGGTCTAAGCTTATCTAGCGCTGATTAAATGAAATTGAGGCTATTTTTGATTCGCTTATTCGTTCATTGCGAGAATTTTTATTGCGCCCCTTCGGCCTTCACTCAGAGGCGCTCCCAGTCCAACCACGGTGAAACAAAAAAGTTGTAAGGAGTCTGTAAAACACTGAGGGTCAACCCTAGGCAGCAGGCGCACCTGCAACGGGAGATTATTTCAGACAAATGGACCTAGAAATGAGAAAGCACGACGCTGACAGGTTGAGGTTTCAACACGAGGGACCAAAAGTTTCCCACTGAAGGCAGAGCGAAAGACTCAGCGAGCTAGGATAACAGATATTGGACAGCTCAGGGCTGTTTTTACGGAAGTTTTAGAACTGCACAATCCCTTCTGTCTCTTCCCATCCTCCATGTTAAATTACTTCCAATCGGAGGAAAATGGCCTTTTTCAACTAGTTTTATCTGCACATAAGTGCTTCTACAACTGCAGAAATCCATTTAGAACTGCACATTTTGTGTACAACTGCACGTTAAAAAAGCCCTGGGACAGCAGAGCCCATATATAGATAGGCCGGAACACAGTAAAGAGGACAGGACACATGGAACTGGCTAAAATTCAAATCAAATCATTCATTTTCGCGAAAATTTACCATTTACATATGTACATGGCGCTTCCAAAAAAGCAGATAACTTGCAACTGACCTCGTCCGCTAAGAATAATGCGTCTTATAATAGAGAACTGTATTTCGACCGTCATGGTCCAATGACTAACGTCAACACAATTGAAACTGACCTCGGTCAGTGACGATAGGTCAGCAACGTCGGACATTCTCTGGAGGTAGGAGGTCATCTGTTTCATCAGCATGTCCGGCAGGTCACTCGATTCCTTCGAACCGCCTCGACGATCCTATTGTTAATCAGAAAACAATAGACTACGGTACCATTGCAATTTGCAATAATGTAAAGGTAATTGTGTACATAAAGACTGTTATACAATAGAACTTTAATTTGATAATTCCCTTCTTACATTGCAATTTGCAGTAATGTAAAGGTAATTGTACATAAAGACTGTTATACAACACAACTCTTGTTAGATATTAGCTATCGTACTTTGCCCCTCCAACAAACATTTCTGCTGGCGCCCATGTTCTATTGCAATCGCAAATCTTTATATCGCCACTTAAGTGGAGACTCACCAGCGTCCTCCAACCTAAAACAATGAAATCACCGTCGAATAAAATATTAATTGCCCCTCAAGTGTTTGCGTAGAGGAGGCAAAGGACAAAGAAAGGCCAGAGCGCTCTTCTCGCAAGTTGATAGACAACTCACTCGCCATAGGCAAATAACTGTAGGCCTATACGACTCCAAATAAATTATCTCAAATTCCGTTAAAGACATTGAGTAGGCCCTATCTTTAAATTAGATTTTAATGAAGTCAAGTATCATTTCAATTACCAATTACTATAATTATAATGTCAAAGATTCCAAGCAGATCAAGTCGACACCAGTAGGCCAATTATTATTGCAAAGCACTAAATTAATTGCATAGCCCGAAACTATTTAGATATCCTTGCATTAAGTCTAAGTATGCAGCATGAAGTAGAGACTTTGCATAGACTAAGTAGCGTTAAATTAGGTTTTATTAGATAGCCCTAAATTAGATTCATATTAGGTTTATGTGGCATTTTGTGAAGTTTTAATTAATTAGCATTGATAAAGGTTTAAATAAAGTAGAATCAATTCGAGTTCTAATCAAAATAGCATCAAAATAAGTGTTAATAAAATAGCATTAACTCAACCATTTCATTTATATAGCATAAAATCATATTCTACTTTTGCTATGCAGTATCATACATGTCGAATTTTGTTCCATAAGATTCTAGTGAGATGAAAATAAGTGCATTAATGACTTGTTCCAGGTTCGGTACGACGGTGAATAAGCTGGTCTCCCTGACGTGGCTTTTGTGAGCGCTGAGAAATTCTCCAAGATTTACATTATAGTTAAAGATTCCAATAATGTGTCAGTCAGTATTAGCGATCTCATTAGCTAGCTTGTGCGTATGTATGTATGTATGTATGTATGTATGTATGTATGTATGTATGTATGTATGTATGTATGTATGTATGTATGTATGTATGTATGTAGGTATGTAGGTATGTAGGTACGTACGTACGTACGTACGTACGCACGCACGCACGCACGCACGCACGCACGCACGTATGTACGTACGTACGTATGTATGTATGTATGTATGTATGTATGTATGTATGCATATATATATATATTTGTATGTATGTTGTGTATGTATAGTATTATATGCATGAAGCCACTTAACATATAGCCTATAGGGCATTTTAAGTACATGTATCTCCAGAAAGTCCTTTCTCAGCATTTCTCCATAATCATGACGGTATAATAATTATGTCTTACAGAACGAACTACATGTAGACCATTACATAAGTAGCCCAACATTCGCAATAAACTATAGAAAGAGTCATCAATGATGACCCACGTGCACGCGTAGAGCCAACAAGTGTCATGGATGTAGCGTCATGACGTCATCAACAATAGAATTCGAGCTACATCAATTTAAAGTGCATTAGCATGACGCGTGGGCTATTCATGAGACCGAACATAACCGAATGGGACATGGATGGCGTATACAAGCGTGCGTAGCCTACTTGGGGGGGAAGGGGTCTTCTCTTCAGATAGCCTAAGTAAATAGCGATATACATGTAAGCGGAAAGATAAAACGGTACTTAGAAGGGTACAGACTTCACAAACTGTTATGGCTGTTTGATCGGTTATAAAGCAGAGACTGTTTTGAAGAACGTTGGACCTGCACTGCATGCAGATTACTGCAGAGATGTGTCAACCTAATTAACCACTTCTTTGATAATAATAAGGAATGTTTCTTTGTTCTTCTTAACAAGAAGTGGCTTCCTAGAAAGATTATGAATTTCTCTTCCATAGTGTAGTGGCTTGTGGACTGGACAGTCGTCAAACGGAGATCATGGGTTCAAACCCCATCAGGGCATAAATTTGGTTTGAGATTTCTGCCCCAACTACATTCCTACATGTGTGTGTATGTGTGTGTGTATGTGTATGTGTGTGTATGTGTAGGCGTATGTGTGTGTATGTGTATGTGTATCCTATATGTATGTGTATGTGCATGTTTGCCTCTTTAGCCAACTCCGCTAAAAGAGAGTGGTTTGAGTTTAGTGACACTCAGTGGCGGCGCCAGGATTTCAGTTTCGGGGGGGCTGAAGCCTCGACCGAAATCTCATGAAAATTTTCCGTTTTCGCCGCCAAAATTTCTGACGACTTTTTTTTTTAGTCATCGACCGAAATCTCATGAAAATTTTCCATTTTCGCCGCCAAAATTTCTGACGACCTTTTTGTTTTAGTCGTCAGCCCAAAATCGTGGATGTTTCACTGTAAAAAGTTTAGAATGGCCCTTTTTTAGGGGGGGCTGAGCCTCCTGTAGGGGGCTTAGCCCCCAGCCCTCTAGCGCCGCCACTGGTGACACTGTGTGGTAATAAAGATCCTTAGCGTCGCCCTCCTCATTTATCCAGGATTGGGACTGGCACTGTAAGAGTGCAACCAGTGGCGGAGTTCATACGAGTATAATAATTGACCGAACGCTGGTGGGGAGATGAGACGGTCTGCATGGGAGGAGTTGGCCACTCTCCCTTCTAGCACAGCACATGCGTTTCTTTCATTTGCATAGCGCATATATTCACACATATATATACATATATATACTGTGACCGGCGATTTAAGGACTGCTCTGCGTCTATGCTTGCATGTGCACTTTTTACAGCGCCCCTTCAACAGAACTACTCAGAAGCGCTCCTGCCTACAGCGCGGATCCTGGCCCGGAGTTTGACGCGAACGCTGAGCAATTGAGAGTGAAGGACATGCCCAGGGTGACAGGGTCCGTACGAAGCGGCTTGAAGTGGATTCGAACCTGCAACCCTCCGGCTGCAAGGCAACGAACGTACCCACTAGACCACCGTGCCCCACAAATAATAACAATAAAGGTCATTTGCGTAACCCTTCTTCTTTAAGCCTAGATCCGACTTACCAGTGAGCTGTCGAGGATCCTGGAGTGACCTCTACCTGGCTTTGGTCGCTGGAGGGAATTCGTTCGCGATGAATCGAGTGTCTTCACTGGATTTGTGAGAAGGCTGTGAACGGCATCGGTGAATTGGAGAACTGAACCGAGGGCATTCGTGTAGGATGTCTGCACGAAATAATATTGTAAACGTAATATTGTAAACGTAATATTGTAAACGTAATATTGTAAACGTAACATTGTAAACGTAATATTGTAAACGTAATATTGTAAACGTAATGTTGTAAGCGTAATGTTGTAAGTGTAATATAATATTATAAGCGTAATGTTGTAAACGTAATATTGTAAACGTAATATTGTAAACAAGGAGTTAATCTATAGCCGCACATAAGGGTTTCTTTAGCATGCAGTTGTACCGAAAATCTTCATTTCGAAACGGATGTGTGTAGCTGTAGAAAGAAATACTTCTGTGCGGTGACAACAGTTAGTAAAACAAGGTCATTGTCATCCTGTTTTGAATAACACAAGAAGCGAAGGAAAGGAAGAGATTGTGCAAAATGTGCAGTTCTAAAAATTCCTTTTAAAAAGCCTTGTTCCACATCATGATGATGCAAAACGTTTCTATAGCAAGCGCCTGAAGTCTGAAGGTCTATCATTCGATAGTATTTTCATTGGTTGGATTTCAATGATCAGCTATTCTTAAATTCGTGTTTTACCTATAAGTCAGCTTACAAATTTTACAACAACAACAGCAACAACATCGATAAGAAACGCACTATGCACTACTATTAGCAGCAACATAAATAGAAAAAAAACTTTACACAATATTATTATTAGCAACGATATCAATAGAAAACACGCTACTATTTACAACGTCATCAGTAAGAAAACACTCTACGCTACTAATTGGCCTACATACTGCATCTATAGACAACACGCCACAGATACTCCACCGCTAAAGCACATAATAATATTGACCATGAGGTTCAAAGCTCAACTTCTTTGGACTACAACACATACTAAGACAGTGTTTGTCTAACATCTTCTTCGGTGAACGACGACCAGACATTATCAATCAGATCAATCTCTGTCGCGCACCAGACACGAGTGTTAGACTATCAGGCTTCACTAGCGTCGTGAAAAAACGTTCCAGCGTATAACGTTATCGCACCGTCCGTCGTTTCTGACTGAGCGTAATGCTCTCTCTAGATCAGCGGTTCTCAACCTTTTCAGACTCACGGACCCCTTTTTAATTTTTGGTCCCGGTCACGGACCCCACTGAAATTTGGCGCCTTTGGAACTTTATTGTGACTGTGCGACTCTATAATCTTATATAATAGTAGGTCTACATTATGTTTTAATATAGTCTATATAGTATATAGGCCTGCGCTCCTGAAGTGCAAATTTATATAACTAATAAGATTATATAAAATTTGTAGAAAAACCTGTTTTTTTAATTTTAATGTAAGCTCTGGGCATGCATATTCGAGCACATTTTATCTGCTCGAAACACTCAATCTGAGCCCATGTTATGCCTCAAGCCGTGATCGATAATTTTTAATTGTTACCAGGGTAGAATAGCCACATTCACAAGATATGATGTTGCAAAAGGTGAAATAATGTTGAAAGCTTTCTCATGCAGTTTTGGATATTCGTGTGAAGCTTGTATCCAAAATGATGCATCAAACTGACTCTTGCATGGATGCAACATCTTCAATGTAGGCCTAGGATCACTGGTCAGTTCAATGATTTGGTTCAATTCTGTGGTTTATATTCCACGAATCAATGTTTGCAAGAAACGGACTGGAAACCCACGAAAAACTTTGAATGTTCAAATTACGAAATTAGAAGTTGAACTGATCCATCTGTGATTGAATAGGTCTGGAAATTAAATTAAATTGTGGTTGATTGATCCGAGCATTTCTTTATATTTATGTGAATTTATGCAATTGATCACATAACTTTGACACATGTGTCAAAGTTATCTACCACTATCCGTTTTGCACCAGAGATCAAGTTTTTTTGTAAAAGCAGACACTTTATCACTAGGGATGTCTGCATCACTTGCATAGAGGAATTCAGTTCATTTAGCTGTTAAAAAATGCCAGCCAAGTAAACCAGAGTTGCAATGAAACCCATGGGTTGTTATGAATTGCAGGCTGTGGTCTTTTTCTCTAAGAAACTCTCTCAAAAGCATCCAGAAATCTAGACAGTCTATTACAATCTTCACCCCTCCCCTTGATAACCAGTGAACTTCGGCTGGCCTATACATCATTAACTGTCATGATTTCCACATCCGAACCTAATGTAACAAAAAGACAAGAGTTTAGTGGACGTGCCTTGATGAAATTAGCCTAACCATTTTTATGCCCTTGAATGCTTTGATCGAAAATAGATTTCAGTCTGCACTCTAGCGATTGAAACAAACCGACCCACCTAAAACAGATGAATTTGTCATCGATAAGCGTATTATTAGCTTCATGTCGCCATTGAAAAGGGAAATTATTGAAAAATTGACAAAAATTTATCTGTTTCTATGTTTTTAACTAAGAAATATATAATTTTCAGGACTTGCTCGCGGACCCCCAGGCAGATCGTTGCGGACCCCCAGGGGTCCGCGGACCCCCGGTTGAGAACCGCTGCTCTAGATATCGAAGATCTCCATATTACGACAAAACACCCTCGTGTTACAGACAGAAATTAATGAAGGTTGTCTATTTCCAGAAATCATAACGGACGCCTACAATCGTAACGCTTGAAAACGATTGCAGCCACTATAACAGAGATAGAATTGAAAACAAGTGGGGCACCGTGTAACAGAGGGTCAAAGCGTTTGCCCGGTGAAGGAGAGAGTACGCTTTCAAACCCCAGCATCCTCCACCTCCTCCTCTTCCTCTTCCTCCTCCTCCTCCTCCTCCTCCTCTTTCTACATCTCC
>OX457042.1:1811281-1891281 GCA_949752735.1 Lumbricus terrestris | reverse complement strand
GAAGTCGAAGATGAATATAGGAAGAGAAAAGTGTCATCTGTTGCTTCGACTCTACGTGTACGCGAGTGCCCGCCATAAGCGACTCTTTTCATTAATCTGAGCGTTGCTCGCGCGTTCATAAAGTAGACTCTAGTCGAAATCATCTCTGACTGTGATAGCAATGACGACGTACCTGTCCCTAAGGAAGAGGTTTTCCTCGCGTTCCCTTTCCAGCAGCATTTCTAGCCGCCTGATCTTCTCCTCTAAATCCGCTAGGTCCGGTGGTAAAGGTGGACTGGCTGGATCCCTGAGTGCCGTGGACGATCTCTCGGGTCGAGGTTCGTTGCCAACCGGCTTCAAGCTGTGATTCCTCTGTACGACCATCTTGGATCGTTGGTCACCCTCTGCCTGCACCAGCGGAGTGGCATGGTAGATGCCGCCCTTGACGCGCGACTTGAACCTCGCCGAATCTTCTAGGTCGACGCTGCTGTCGGACAGTATCGGTGGCTGACCTTGACTGTGGTCGGACGTCCGGGTTCTGTCCTCAAGGTCGTCACTTCCGGATGTGTATCCGTTATCGTTCGGTGTCGATCTGAGTCGAGTAATCGTGTCCTTGAGTTTGGCGATCTCCTCTTCCTGTTTGTGGATCTTCTGACCCATGGCCGTGCACTGCTCCTCAAGCTCCTCCATCGTGTCCTTCCTGTCCTTCGAGGTCCTTCGCTGCTCCTGCTGAAGCCCTCTGACCGCCCTGTAGCCGCTCATCAGTTCGAGGAGGACCTCGTGCAGGACCGCCATCTGGTGTGGACTGAACAGACAGACGTCGACGCGTCTCAGGTCGGAGAACTGCGGCCAGATGAGGATGACCTGGTCGAGAGTCCGCTCGAAGGACGACTGATCCTGCTGAGGATGAAGGAAGATATCGGTCTGTGTAGTGCTGTCCAGTTTTAGCGGTTTCGAGGCGGCTGGAACGCTTGCGCTGGCTCCCTGAACTGCGCCGTTGCTCTGAATAACCGCGGTGGTTCTTCCGGTGTCTACCACCGTGGTTGAAGTGGCTGTGGAAACGGAAGCAGACGGTGTAACGGTGCTGGTAGTTTGTGTCGTGTATGTGGTGTAGTGTGTTACGGAGGTAGATGGCTGGGTAACTGTTGAGGCGGTTTTATGAGGCGCTGTGGAGTCTTCTTTGATTGGTTCGAGTATCGGATTCTTCGTCTGTTGCGGGAGGAACAAAGAAAGGAAAACAATATGATCCAAATAAAAGAGTGACAATATTAAATAATTTATTGTAATTTCGTGGCAATTTAAGTTGGTTATAACACAGAACGAAATTTTTATTTCTAAAGCAATGAAAAATGCCTTCCTTCGAGGTAAGAAGTAAGCCAGTTCAGAGCATTTCCAGTGATACCAAAAGCATCTTGCGCACGGGCAACAAGTAATTAATTTTTATGGTCCATAGCATCGAAGGCAGTCGAGATGTCCAAAGAGAGCAAAAAGGTTGCTGATCCTTTGTCAGTATTAGAGTGTATGTCATTTGTGACTTTAAGGAGGGTTGTCTAATAGTATTAACTGTAGTTCTAGCTGTATGCATTCAGACATGCCATAGTCAGAAGCAAACAATTTCTAGGATCTGAACAAAAGTGGAGTACCAGTATAGAAGTGTTAACAGGTGAAACATAACCGACAAAGACATTGCTTTAATCTTCAAGAAGTCAAAATCACTTTGAGATTAGAAAGATAAGCGGATGAAGGATTGGTCCGTCCTTCCTAGTTACAATTTATATCATTCTGTGACTTGTATCAAGGGGACGCTCCTTGCAAACCATATCTATTCTCTGATGATGAGAGAGCCGATAGACTTGCAATTCACGTCTTTCGTTGAACCACTCGTATATAAATAGATAGAGTCTAAGCGAATAGCGAGCGTGCCAGCGATTACATCAAATTATTGAAAGGCATTGCCACGCAGTAAGACTTATACCAGGTAATAGGCTACGTGTATGCATGACGCTATGTAACTATGCGCATTCATAACAACTTGACTATTATGCACGTAATGTACATACCTACATGTTTACATTGTACAAAATACATAGTTATTATTAAACCGATATAGAGCTACGTTGCTACAGAAACTCATATAACATACACATAAAATATTATTATTATATAAACCTATATAAAATTATACATAATACGCATAATTAGGCAATATGAGCATAATATACACGTTGTATAGGCATTGCATGCATGCATATTATGGTGTAACAAGTACATGTAGGCTATACACGATTACAAGTGGTCATTGTACTGGATGAAACGTCTTTTACAGTTCGCAAGAATTGTACAGGTCATGAAGTAGGCTACTTGGTGACAGCGGTGCTAATTGAGCAGCAGGCTAACTCTTCGGGGGGAATTTAGTTGCAGCTTAGCACAAAGGACATAATTATTATACCGGTATAGCCGAGGAATATGTATACGTTCGTTCAGAGGCTGAAAACAGAAGCACCTTGATGACAGTCGCATCAGATGACGTCAAGGTAGCGCGGCATGAATTGAAGACCCTAAGACCCTACCTTATCCGAATCATGGAGACAAGCGATTGAGGGAGACAGCAGATATTTAGTCGAAAACGACATAATAATTATTATAGCCTATGGCCATTAAATATCGTCAGACCGTTTTCACTACAGCCATATACATCTATGTATGTAATTACGTACCGGTATCTGTATTTATACGTGTTTGTATGCGCGTTTGTACGCTTGTCCGCGTGTACCACTGTACCTGAATATAATTTTATCGAATTTAGAATCTTTGGAATGTGCAATTTAAAGTACGGTCTAATCTATCTCAATCGCGATTGCTACTATAACAACAACGTCAGCTTAGGATGGTATCTCGAATCTCGATCTATGACCCCTACACTAACTTCTGCCACTCTTGTTCATACCTTCGTGGTCTCTCACCTCGACTATTGTGGCGACCTATAGCCTAGGCTACGTCGGGCTCCCGGCGATCCGTATTGGGTGTCTTGATCGGGTTCCTATTGGTCATATCCTTAAATCTGGCCAAGTCACAAAGTGTATGCGGAATGGTTGTACTCCACTGGCTTCCAGTTCCACAGTTTATCCCTCAACGTTAGTCGTACAAATTTATAAATTTCTTAGCCCAACATAAAAGCCTCGTCAGGAGAGCACGGCACAACTGTCGGCGCTATATAAACTCAATGTCCCCAGACCCAGATTGTTTGCCTGATTTTTCAGTGCCAGGTCAGATTCTAGGAGGGGCTGTCAAGCATGCAGACAGTCATCGAGGATTGCACCATGGTCTATTGATAAAGGCACGTAGGCCTACGTGGTTATTTCGAGGACCTTGCTATGGTAGACGCGCTGATCAAATACCGTTTTGGTCGTGATTGCACTTGACATGCACTCTGAAGGACACTCAAGACGAGAGGACCATTAACAAATCAATTCAACGCAAACCATAACTTATCGATGTTGTGCAGCCTGTATAACAGTGTATATACAATACATGTGCGTAGGACGTATACGATCCAAGCATACAAAAGTCATACGCGTGCGTAAAATGCACCCATTCTCTGTAATATGTGTGTGGTGTCTGTTTTTCTCTGTCTGTCTGTCTGTCTGTCTGTGTGTCAATCTGTCTGTCTGTCTGTCTGTCTGTCTCTCTCTCTCTGTTTGTTTCTGTCTGCATAAAAGCAACCTGTCTCTGTCTTTGTCTCTGTCTCTGTCTGTCTCTCTCTCTCTGTCTGTCTGTATGTCTCTCTCTCTCTGTCTCTGTCCGTCTCCGTCTGTCTCTGTCTCTTTGTCTCTGTCTCTCCCCTCCCCGCACACACACACACACACGAAACCCATCCATATGTAGAATTTGTAGATGGCGTATATACAATATAATTTTTATAGAAATTATATAAATTTCGCAGAGTCTTCACGTTCCAAAATTCTTCTCAAGATCAACCTCACAACAATCTACTGAGCACTTGAGATGCCGTCGCGATTCGAGCAATTGGTTCCCGACGTCTCTTATATTATATACCTATTATAATAGTTCAACATTATTTAGGAGCACATTAGACAGCGGCCTGCAGCGACCAGGACCAGCTCTGCATGCCTAGAGGTCACAATCTCGCATTCCAAAGCCGATCTACCGTCCGCTCTGATTGCCAACAAAGTTCAATTATTTCTCCGCGGTCGCCTTTGAAGCTATCTGCGCAGGAAAATATGACCACTTCTTCTTGGACGATAGTCACTTGAGAGAGGCACTAGATATGTTTCTGTCTGCAGATCGGAGACAATGACTCGGCTGACAATAACACGTTGTTTGTTTATCATGCCGTTCAATCGCACTTCAGTCTGGGCGTATGATTCGTGGCTTTGCTGGCGATTCGCATATCTCATGCATCTCTTCCGAGCACCACTTACGAGCTAATACTTGCGTGATTGACCATGTCAAGACGACGCCAGTGGTATTGCGCTTGCCCCCTCTCGTTAACCCATTTGATGCGACTGAAATGTTTTATAATTCATAGGCGCTATAGTAGGCCTATATTATAGTCTGAGGTGATACGGAAAGAGTTAAGACTGGCAGAAACACAGGGTCTATGGATAAGATGAGAAAAAGAAGACTGACTTGGTTTGGTAACGTGGCAAGATTAATGGATGACAAAAGATTACAACTAGCGATGACATTATATTGTCATGTCGAGGGAAGTAAAAAGGAACACTAAGAGACTTCACCGTTATTTACAGCCCAGAGTTTGTCCTGTAGAATAATCTTGTCCTTTACTATTTACTGTACTTAGGTCTTTAGCTCGATTTGAAGCAGCGCAAAAGATCACGATGTTGAAGCGCAAGGAGAAGTGCTTAATCAAGACGCCTGAGAGGAAGCTTAATTCCTCAGGAGTGACAGGAATAGCATCTCCCCAAAATTTTTGAGCTACTGTTCACATGCATAATGTAGGCCTACCAATTACACACACCCTCAGAAAAACGGAACATGTGATATTTTCCGCTCCAGGGCATTTGAACAGCGCAGCATTGATGTATAGGCCTACTAAAGAACACCATACAAAATTTAGCAAAATAGCGAATTTACAACCGGAATTGGTTTTTCGGAACATTTGGCACAA
This sequence comes from Lumbricus terrestris, assembly GCA_949752735.1. Lineage (NCBI taxonomy): Eukaryota > Metazoa > Annelida > Clitellata > Crassiclitellata > Lumbricidae > Lumbricus > Lumbricus terrestris. Next base: position 1,886,153 of record OX457042.1, on the reverse strand, counting down.
GGACTAAAAAGTCCTCAGATTTTAAAGTTCAGAAATCGAATGTTTTCGAAAATTTTGGAGAAATACTAAAAAAATGGTCGTCGAAAAAAATATCCGGTCAAAGAATGTCGTCGGTGTCTTGGCCTGCGGTTGTCGTCCACCCTAAACGGATGTTTTTCAACCCCTCGCCTCCAGAAACCTGAATACCCCCCCCCCCCCAGAAGGAGGACAAGAATTAAATGACTAGATTACACACTGTGCAAGGAGTTGGATGATTGGATCAGAAAGGTGACATCTCGAACGTTCTTTTGCTGCTGCAGTCATGTGAATCTCTGCCCAACGGAGCAGAAAATAATGAAGGCTAAACATCGTTGGTATCGGAACGATGGGGTGTCAACTGTCAAATGCCAAGCAATAAAGAAAAGAGAATTAATTATTATTATTGTTGCTGATGCCGTTATCGTTGACTTTACCTTCATGTTTACCTTTAGGCCTACCTTTGTCGATACCGTTACAATGCAACACAATACAATGCACTGTGATACAACACAAAACAATGCTATACAATACAATACGATACAATACAATGCAAAACAGTGCAATGCCATACAATAAACATAACGCAATGCAATTATGACGTAATACAATATAATACAATGAAATACAGCCTAATATAATGCAGTGCAATGCAATGTATTACAATACAATATACTGCAAACAATACAATGCAATACAACGCAAAACAATACAACGCGACACAATACAAAACAATACAATGCAATGCGATACAATACAATACGGTACAATTCATTATAATTCCTCACCTCATTCGATGGTTGAGTTTTACCGGCCAGTTGTGGATTCGATGCCTGGCGACTGAAGACAGGGATATTCGTCGAATCAACTGGTGCTGGACCTGGATAACTCATCGGTCGGTCGCCCTTACTCTTCCTACTTCCTTTCTGATTCCTCAGCTTCACGTTATCGGAAGCACCCGTCGGACTTAAGGACACAGACTTCGAGCTGCTCTTCGACCCTGACTCTGTACTCTGCGCCTTCCCCATCGCAAGTACCCCACTAGTGATCGTAGGCTCTAAAGTTCCAAAGGGGCACTCAGATACCAATCACAGGGCAGTAGTTTATTCACGAGCGCTGCGTTGAGTCCGATAGTTTCTCTACAGAACGGTAGTCAGACAGAGGTCCGAGACCGATAACCTGTTAATTTAGTCGTAATCTCGAGATGATATCTACAAGTCACTCTGTGTGGAAAGTCGATGAAACTAGAAGCTCGTTCGCAAGAGAAATTCCGTCGACAGGCAGAATCAGGTTCTTTCCAGGTTCAGACAGAAAATTCGCTTCAAAAGCAGAACCCGATTCCGTGCTAAAAGTCCCTTCTGAATCACAAACCAAACCACAGATTTACCAGCAGCAAAATTTCGCTCCGGAAACTTCCGAAGTTCAACGAAATATCCACCAAAGTCCTTCGCTGAAGTTGGATACGAATCAACCATACATCGTTGTCGCGTATTAGTTTTGCTAAGATTCAACCTTGTCTTGACCCGATTTCACTTTATTGTAAGCGACGGCCGCACGCGAAGCAAGATATATTGGCGCGCGACACATTAACGCACCATTCAACCTACGCCACTGTGATGAGAGACAGGTATGAACTACTGGCTATCTGGTCGGTGATTGGTGGTCAGTGTAGGCCTTATAAATACCATTATCGACAGCGGGGGTCGAGGGTCGAGTGCGCGACGGTCTTCTGTTGAAGTAGATGATGTTTTCCGAAAACATTTTGCTTTCGAAACTGAATCGGAAGATTTTGTGCGGAATAAGGCGAAACAAAGTAATGAATGGTATTGATGAATGAATGAATGAATTAATTAATGTATGATTTAATGTATGGTTTAATGTACGAATAAATGAATTATCATTATTATTATATTATTATTTTATTATTATCATTACCATTGTTATTATTATTATTATTATTATTATTAAATATTATTATTTTCATTATTATCATTACTATTGTTATTTTATTTTATTACGCAACCTCATTGTTTAAACTTTGCCAACGCCAGTACTTCCTTGCCATCATCCCCACAGTCTGCGATCTTCGTATTGGGTGAGAGTCTCTAGGTTGAGCCACTGCGAAACCATTCGGTGTTCCCTTCCAATAAGATAATGAAATCCATGACCTTGTAGCGTTCATTTTGAAAGTTTCCTGCCAATATCTAGACTGTACTCTCTTAAACTCATCCGAGCTGAAGTAATGACTTCCTCCACTTAACAAACATATCTTTGAAATCCTTTAGTCTTTCTTATTGCTTATTAAGCTATTCCATCCTCCATCCTGCAGAGTGGTTTCCTCAGAACGGGTTTAAGTGCAAGGAATGATTGGAGTTATTTCGAGAAATTTTTGCTCTCCAAATCATCACTGTCTTCAGCAAAAACAATTGAAATGGTTATGGTAATCATAGTTACTAGTAATTATAGTTGTAGTAATAAGATTGACGATGACTGATTGGCTTATCGTTCCATACCTTGTTTCACAATATCTTACTTTAATGTCGTGAACTGCACTTTAACCCTCGGGTCGATATTTGTCTTTATTTGGATCCACAAAGCCTGTCTTTCAATAAAGAATGCGAAGCACACCTGTTGGCGCCTACTCACTGTACTCAGCCTCCGCCATAAATACTTAAGTACATGTGTTGGCCTAAAGTACTGCACACCGACCCATATAATTATGACCCATTCCCCCCCATCTGCACATTAACCCTTCACGCCTTATGACAGAGACCATTCTGCCTTTAAATTCCCACAATGGGTATAAACTATAAATAAGACACACGGCCTGTAAAAACTGAGAAACTCTGGTCCACCCAAACCAAACAGTGTATTTTCTGTTCAATGACTGCCACAGCAAGAATGATCAGCGTCGCCCTCCTCCTTTACCCTGGCTTTGGACTAGCACCGCCAAAGTACCGGCGACGCTCCTGCGGTGTAATTGTACAAGTAGCCCTATCGAAACGCAATATTATACCGTTGCATGAGACAGGAGCGCAGTATGGAAGCGATTCGAATAAACACATTGAATGGTTCATCGATTAACCGTGACCAAATCTCCCATTGAAGCATACCGTACATGTATTGAATAACCTACAATCGTTTAACGCCATTCTTGTTGGCGAATATTGGCGATAGCATAGCCGACCGTGATATTGTTCTTTGGCACCACTCAAATTTCAGTTCGTGACTGCTTTTATTCTTGCCACAACAGTGCATGTATGCATGGGAGCACTTGTTTGAGCACCTCTTCAAGGATTGCTTCGCAGAGGGTTGTTCCCGACTGCAGCGCGGACACTGAATCGGAGTTTCCCGTCGAAGTTCCTGAGAAATAATTTTTGCGAGTGAAATAAAAAAAATTATTTGCCTTGGGTTTCTACGCAGCGGGTTGAGGTGATTCAAAGCAGCAACCTTCCGGATTCAAGGCACCGAACTTACACCTACACCATCGCACCCCACAATATTGCAGGCAATTATATCCATGCAATTAGAATTAATTGTATGCATTTATGCAATTATCAGTAATGCTCGTATTAATTATTTGGCTCGCAAACTATACTAAAGTACAGTGAGTCGTATATCCATGTTGGCCATACAGCGCGTTTGGATCCAAGAGGACTTTTAACCATAACCACTTTTCTGTTTAACTATGACCTAATTTCTCTGAGAAATATATTGCAAGAATGACAGTGAGCCAATAGTAATAAACACAATAGCTTTACTGCACCGGCTTAGGCCTACTATCGCTGCACTGGCAGATGACTAATGTAAGTCCACAAAAGTAATTCCATCTCGGTTCATTTCCTTGATTGCAAAATAAGAGTCTTCCCTTCCCATTTCTCCTTCTTCACAATTCTTTTATCTTCCAGAGGAAAGAAAGTGGAAATGTCACCAATTTCGCTTCCAATCCTTCTGCTGCTGTGCTGCGGCGTTCTGTCAGCGCTGACCAGAGCACAAGCGAATTCTGGCGTTGTGGTTCGTCTGTCGCAATCAGCGCTTGACTACACCGCTCAGCGAGCCATACGACTTCTCTCCGACCACGTCAGGAATGGAGTGAGTATTCCAGACGCCAGTGGAAGTTCCGGAGATATGAGCTACACGTTGACGAACCTGCACGTGAAGAACTTCCAGACGCCCAGATCAGCCGTTTCCGTCAACACCGGAGTCGGAGTGAACTGGAACCTACGCGGCGCCGATGTCACCGCCGGTGGTAACTGGAGATATCGGTACAATCACCGTTGGTTCTCGTTCGGTGATAGCGGAAGCTTCACGTCCTCGCTGTCCGATATCTCCATTGATATCCGGGTATCCCTTGGATTGACCGGTAGTCGCCCGACCATAAGTATGCTTGGGTGTTCATCCCAGATTGGCCGAGCACAGGCGACCTTCAGCGGAAGTGTTGTCAGCTGGTTGTACAACATCCTGTACCAGTTCGTCGAGGAACAGGTGAAGAGCGAGATTTCCGATGCTCTGTGCAAAGCAGTTAAGCGCACGATAGAGACTGATGGTACGAGAGAACTGGGAAACCTACAGACGGAGTTTCGATTCCTCAATACAATGATCCTGGACTACAGTCTCGTGCGGAGCCCAGACTACGGCAGCAGCTACGTTGAGTCCTTCCACAAAGGGCAGTTTCGCTGGCCTGGAGACTCACAAGGACCTCCATTCTACCCGTCTTCAATGCAGCGTTCCTCCTCGTCTATGGTGGCCATCTACGTGTCTGATTACGTCATCAACACGTTTGCCTACTTCATGCATAAACACGGCCAATTTTCTTACACGTTCACCAGCGCCAATTTACCAGCGGGGGCGAGCAACGTCCTAGCCCTGAAATGTATGTTTGGGACCATCTGCCTCGGAAATGTATTCTCAGATTTTGCTACCACCTACCCGAATAGTTCAGCGGAACTGTTTACGAATGCGGTTCGACCACCGACGGTAAGAATTTCACCCGGAGAGGTTCAGATCCAACTGGAGGGTAGGATGATGGTGGCGGTGAATGGAAATGATGGACACCGTGTTGATCTGCTTGCTATCCTATTCCGAGCAGTCGTACGCGTCTCGGCTCGGATTGAAAACGACAAGGTCGTCGGACGGGTTCTCAATGCCAGCGTATCCAATGTCAACACCACAAATTTACAACAGTCGTCGGATTCCGGCAGCACGAGTCCAGATTTCATGTTAAGTATTTTCAACGGCTTCATCGGAGAATTCATGAAGAATAAAATTGAGGATGAGATCAACCGTGCCGCTGCCATCGGGTTCCAACTGCCCAAGTTCAGCGAAATCAACTTCATTCGTCCGAAGTTGAATATGCGAGAGGGATTCATTCTTGTCGAGACTGAAGTCGCCTACAGAGAATAAGGTTTAGAATTCAGCATGATTTAGTTAGCGCTAGAACTTGCGAGGTCAATGTTATACTCCGTGGAGACTTGGGCTATACTTCAGTTGTCAACAGTCGACTATTATAATTATGATTGTATTCTGCATGCACATATATTCTCCAGAGAATTGATGGATTTTGATTTCTTTGATACACAATTTATCTGGTCAATGTAGACCTCTTCTAAACTGACTTTTGATTGCTTTTGCCACTAGGCTACTCATTTGGAATAGAATTTGAGTATCAATTAGGTTATGCACTAAATATGACTATTGAATATGACGTTATTTTCGTCAATTGTTTATTCGTTTTCAATTAAAACAATGTTAGCCATGTTCACAAAATAAACGACTAAACTTGAATATCCTGTTTCGATATTTGTCATCTGTAGCCCAGTTTGGACTAGGTCTAGGCTATGGGTTACACAGAGATACAATTGCCAGGCTTTCATATATAGGTCTAAGCTTAGGCTTCTGTGATTCCCAATGGGGAAATTATCCCTTTTTCGACATACAACATACCGAAATTTGACCACAATTGATTCCTTCATTCTAAACATGGTCTCAAATTATGCAAAATTTGACGTCCACGTGGGTTCAATAGATTAGAGAATAATTATTATTACTGATGCCTGAGATTTCACTGCTCACTTCTTTGCTCGGTGGGTCATAGAAAGCGTTCTCGCAGGCGATAAAACAAAACAATTTTAAAACAGCAAGCTTGCGATTTATTTTAGTTAGTTGGAGATATCTTCACACAAATTATTTCTCGTAATTAAATGGTGGCCTAGGCCAACATCAGGGCATTCCTTGATTGCAGATCATTCTTTGTAGAGTAAGAGTATTGCTTTCTATTTCTCTCTATTCAGCTGTTTTAAGAAAATCTTTTGACGAAATGAAATTGGAAATGTCACAATGGTGTCCAATTCTTCTGCTGCTGTGCTGCGCTCTGTCAGCGCTGACCAGAGCACAAGCGAATTCTGGCGTTGTGGTTCGTCTGTCTCAATCAGCGCTTGACTACACCGGTCAGCGAGCCATACGTCTTCTATCCGACCACGTCAGGAATGGAGTGAGCATTCCAGACGCAAGCGGAAGTTCCGGAAAAACGACCTACTCATTGACGAACCTGCACGTGAAGGACTTCCAACCGCCAGGGTCGACAATTACCGTCAACACCGGAATCGGAGTGAACTGGAACCTACGAGACGCCGATGTTACCGTCGGTGGTAACTGGAGATACCGGTACAAGCGTCGTCTCTTCTCGCTCAGCGACCACGGAAGTTTCACGATCCAACTCTCCAGCGTGTCCATTGACGTCCGGGTGTCCCTCGGATTGGCCGCCGACGGTCGACCGACCATCAGCATGCTCGCCTGCTCCTCCTCCGTTGGACGAGCTCGCGCTAAGTTCAGAGGAAGTCTAGTCAGCTGGTTGTACAACATCCTGTACCGCTTCGTGGAGGGCAGGGTCAAGGACGAAATTTCGGGTGCTCTGTGTAAAGCAGCCAGACGCACGATCGAGACTGATGGTAGAAAAGAGCTGGGAAATCTACAGACGGAGTTCCGGATTCGTGATACGTTTCTACTGGACTACGGTCTCGTGCAGAGCCCAGACTACGGCAGTGCCTTCGTTGAGTCGTTCCACAAGGGGCAGTTTCGTTGGCCTGGAGACCAGCACGGACCTCCATTTAACCCGTCTCCGATGCAACGTCATTCATCGTCGATGGTAGCCATCTACGTATCTGATTACGTCATCGACACGCTTGCCTACGTCATGCATAAACACGGCCTGCTTTCGTACACGTTCACGAAAACTGATTTGCCGGAGGGTTCGAGATATGTCCTCGATATGTCATGTCCGCTGATCTGCCTCGGAACAATCTTCAGAGACGCTGCTGCCACCTACCCGAGCAGTTCAGCAAAGCTGATTACAAATGTAGTTCGACCACCGACGGTGAAGTTTTCACACGGAGCGGTTCAGGTGGAATTGGAGGCTGACATGAAGGTCGCAGTGAGCGGGCAAGACGGACGCCATATTGACCTAGTTAATGTCCTGTTCAGGGCAGTGGTGCATGGTTCGGCTTGGATCGAAAACGAGAAAATCGTCGGTCAGGTCATCAATGCTAGCGTGTCCATCGTCAACACTACAGTCTTAATATCGGGATCCAGCCGAATAATTCCGAGTTTCATGTTAAGTTATTTGAGCAACGTAATCGAGATTTACAGTCAGTCTCGAATTGTCGCTCAGCTCAACCGTGTGGCGGCCATGGGATTTCAGCTGCCCAAGTTGAGGGACATCAGCTTCATTCGTCCGACGTTGAGTCTGCGAGAAGGATTCATTCTTGTCGAAACGGAAGTCGCCTACAAAGAGTGAGGCTTAGGATGATGCTTGAATTAGCTAGCACCAACACTTACGAGCACAGAATCATATGCAGTCTATCTTATTCAAGTGATCAACTTCACTGTTGACTAAATTATTTGCTTCAACGTCTAAAGTTTAAGCTACTCGATATATTTGTTTTTCTTTGTTATACAGTTTATTCTGTCAAAAGTAGAACCCTTAGGAAATGCACTTCGAGCTAGTGTCAGGTCACTACTTATACGGAATGGAACTTGATTTGTGGTACTGTTATTAATACACTAAACACGATCATTGCAAGATGGCGTCGGCAATTTCAGATTCATTTTCAATTTGAACCAAGTGGAACAGCGGTAGTTCTGAACCTGTAGGTCGCACTCGCACGTCTGTCGAATTGCGATTTGCCAGGAATAGGTCGGAAACCTTCATAAATCTGTCTAAAATGTTGTTAGCTAAGTTTCTTGACTTAATATTTATCATTTTATGTTGGCTGGTGGGCTGGTGATCACTGCATTAGTTGCAGCGATTCAAGTTAATTTTGTTTACTTCTCGTCAATGGTCCACTCGTTGAAATGATGCCAGCAGCTAATTTTTTTATTTAACTTTTTTCCATTTTGATGCTTCGATTATATTAGTCTAGGCCTACCAATAAAAAAATGCAAATCGTTTTTGTGAAGTCATGGTAGATAATGATGGTGCGCATGATGCTTATGGTTATGAAATGGCGAGTAAACAGATGTGTCAGAATAGGAGAGAAAATGCAGTAAGAGAATTCCAGATCCCTCTGTTTCCTTCAACACTGACTTTTCATCCAACCACACTTTCAATCCGAATTCTATCTTCATAAACCAGAATCTTAGCTTCTCCGATCACATAACCTAACTTTCCGGCATTGCTTCTTGCACATATGTGACCCTCGCAGAATCCACCCTATGTCCGACTCTAAAACTATGTCCACAATAGCTAGCCTACATCTAGGCCTACAGCTCATGCGAAACTTGATAATTGCAACTCTTCCTAAACCTTGATATCACCCAAATAAACCGCCTTCAGGCGATACAGAATGCCCTCGCTCGTGCAATCACCAAATCCCCCAACATAATTTTTCGACGCGATTTGTAATAAAAAAAACACCGTTAAGGCTAAGGAGGTTTTAAATTACTAATCACTCACAAAAACTCCACCTCTCGCTATCTCCCCACAGGTCTTTCACTCAAAACTGAAAACACTACTCTTTCACAAATCCTATCCTGATTCTTCCTCTTCTCCTCCTCACATCCCTCGTCATTTCAACTCTAAACATCACCCACCTTAGTCGTCCATCTATCTGCCTGCCCGACTCTCCGGACTTGACCCGCCGCCTATCGATTTTGTTTTGGTTATGCGCCTGTGAATAAGCTGGTTCCCGCGACTTCGCTTTTATGGGCACTGTTGAAATCACGAGATTACGATAACGATAACGATACGATTAAAGATAGTTCCCCATATCAATTTTTTGTGGGACCGACACATAGACTATAATTATCGCGAGTTCGCGGCTCTAAATGGGTCGAAAACCGCTACCGTAGAACAATGCTTTAGCGACCAAAGTGTTGCAAAGGACTTGGGAAGTCTTATACCCTCGGTTGGTAAATGATTAAAGTGTAAAACAAGAAGTGACTAGACGACCCTTATTTTTCAGTCTGTGCTGACCTAGCAAGTGACAGAGCGGCGTTCAGATATGAAAATTAGTGACTGGACGACGTCCAGGATGTACCTGCGTAGAATGTTGATTAGCTTTTGAATAGGTGCAGCATTTCGATTAGACCTAACCCCAGGGCTTTCCGTTCTTCGGGAAACAATACGTCTTAGACCATATCCTGTTTTCACTAGGCATCTTTCAGACGTAGGTCACGTAAAGCTGTAGGTCTAAACTGGTCTAAGACATAGTTTTAAAAGACAAGAAATGACTGCTTTCCGGCTTTTTCAGGTTTGTTTGAAATAATGCTGGCGCGCATCGTATTAGTTTGCCGTTAAGTTTTCAGTAGAAATGCGACGTTGGGGCTGTTTTAAAATAAATTCGCTCCTTGGGCAATTCGTGGGTGTCACAGGATTGATTTATTCCTGGTCTATAATTGTCATGTAGGAGTAATTGTCATGTAGGAGTAATTGTCATGTAGGGGGGCCCGGTATAGTAGCGGTTAACACGCTGGCCAAGAGAGCGAGAAGTAATGAGTTCGAGCCCCCGTTGGGCGGATTTGCTTTGTAGGCTGCCATCGGCGCCGTGTAATTACAAAGCTGTCTGTTCAGTTAGTAGCTAAGTTTAATTAAGATTACTGCATAACCTGTAAATGTAAAGCGCAGTGCGTCTTGCAGGCGTTTAATTAAAGAAAAGATTTTATTATTTATTATTTAATTTCCGAAAATTTAAACCCACTCTGAGACTGCTTCATAACATAAATGAATATGGTCTAAGCTTTACCATCATGTGTCACTCAATTGATAATATTAATATTTTTACCATTTTCTATATAGCCTACCCATAGTTTGGACCATTTATTTTAGTTAGTCGGAAACATCTGTGCACAAATAATTTCTCGTTCGACTCTTTAGGCTGCAGCGCAACGAAGTCTAACAACGGAGACTTTGGTGCAGTTTTGTCAATAGGAAAAGATTTTATCTGATGATTTGCAAATGTTCAATCAATACCCGTGTACTAAACTTGTATATTAAACATTTCACGGTGATATCATCTCCGACAAAGATTGCAACTGAATCCCTGCGCGGCGGATCAATGAAGTGCACTTATCAAATTCGATTCTTTTACTAAGTCTTAATAATGGAATCCTTTTATATAGGGACACATGCCTGCCCCTTTGCTTTACTTGCAAACCTAACAGTCTGAAAACTTCAGACACGTCGAACACATCTGCTGCAGGAAGAGACCTACACACAGACTCATTGGGCTGATATTATAGGCCTAAATTACAGCCAGCGACCAACAGGAGAGAAATTTCAACACTGCTGTGGAAGTGTGAGAACATACAACAGCTTCATCGACAAACGTTCAGCAATGTTTGCTCACTCTATCTTGCTCGGTTGCTTGTGGGTGATCTTCTGTTCGAGTTTAAGTGTAGGCCTTCTGTCTCCGGGCGAGGAGGAGTCACCAGGAATCGTTGTCCGTCTAAAACCGTCGGCCCTGAACGCTGCTGGTGCTTTGGCGGCAAAGTACCTCCTGTTCAACCACTTTCGCAATTCTTTGAGTAGTACGAACAACACAGCGAATTGCAATTTCAACAGTTGTTACCTGCAGATCGTCACCGTCAAGAATTACGTTTCGCCAAATTCGAACGTGACTTTTACACGTCAAAAGCGCATAGAATGGAAGTTGTATGAAGTCGAACTCGATGTCGATGTAAGCTTTGAGTTCACGAGGATCGTTAGCGATGGAAGAGGACACGTGAAGGGCAATGCTAGCGTCCACGTTCGGGTTTTGTCTTTTGCGGCCGAGTTTAGTCTTTACAGACAAAGCGATGGAAGGCTAGGCATGTCACTGTTCAATTGCGCCGTTGACATCTCTGTCGTTATCGTCGACATTATTGCAAATTGGGAAACTACTAGCAGGGACCAGAAATTTAAGAATTTCTTCAAAACCGAGATCTTCAACTATGTACAAGACAGAGTGAACGATTCTTTGAGCACATCATTGTGCAACATGGCTCGCATCGTCGCTGAAGTTCTATCATATCATCCAAAGTGGATAAACAAGGAACTTGCAACACGGCTCGGATTCTTTTTTGACGACACCTTGACGAGAGATATAATAGTCAATCCTAGCTACATCGAGGTAGCTTACCGTGGACAATTTCGGATGGTCGGTGACGAGGCCAGGACTTCTGTGAACCCGACCAAATTTGACCTCCCGTCTGCAGATTCTTCCATGGTCGCCATCTACATATCCGAGGTGTTCGTGAACACGTTGTGTGATGTCCTGTTCCAGAAAGGCTGGCTATCAGTAAACATCACAAAGGATGTTCTCCCGCACAACTACCGCAGTCTCTACGATACGACGTGTCCGGATACAGTCTGCTTCGGAACACACTTCCCAAAAATTGCTGAGATGTACCCAAACAGATCGGTGCGATTCGTAGTCGCAGCCGCGGGACCACCATCAGCTGCCTTCTACACCGGATTTCAAAGAGATCAGCTCGATTTCCACTTGACCATCGTTGTTCCAAACTTGAATGGACCAGATGCGGTTGTGGCTAAACTCTGCATTTCGTTGACGGCAACGAAAACCATCTACATGCACAGAGACCGAGTTCAAGGCGTCGTCTCCATCCCAAGCATAACGGCCACGGACATTGGATCACCGAAGGAGTTCCTCCAGTACCTGCCTCGCTTCAACTTCGCTCTGAGAATGATGGCGGATTTCACCTTGGTGCCACTAGTCAACAGCTTAGGATTCATCGATCTCCCTCTGCGCCTCCAGTTCGGTGTAAGTCTCGTCAACACGAACATGAGCCTCATCCCGCACGCTTTTCGCTTCGGCACAGACATCGACTTTGACCCAACGCCGTTGATCACAGGCGATTTGATGGCCTACATTTATGAGGCGCATGCACCTTTGCTTCGTCACAAGGCGGTGTAATCGCACCGTGTCTGGAGCAGAGAGTAATTCATCGGGCGCAGAAATGCTTTAGAGTTTAGAGTTCCCATGGAGAGCAAAGGCGCAACTGGAACGGCTAAGGCTGATCAAATTCCGACTGAGTAAAAATGAAACACACCGCCATTTATAATTAATTATTTTATGAAGCACTCTCAGAGTAGGCTTAAATTTTCGGAAATTACTCCTGCATAACTATTATATACCAGTAATAATAATAATAATAATAATAATAATAATAATAATAATAATAATAATAATAATAATAATATTATTATTATTATTATTATTATTATTATTACTATTATTATGACTATTTCGTTGACGGCAACGAAGACCATCTCCATGTCCAGAGACAGAGTTTAAATTGGCTTATTATTATTATTATTAGTAGTAGTAATAGTAGTAGTAGTAGTAGTAGTAGTAGTAGTAGTAGTAGTAGTAGTAGTAGTAGTAGTAGTAGTAGAAGTAGTAGTAGTAGTAGTAGTAGTAGTAGTAGTAGTAGTAGTAGTAGTAGTAGTAGTAGTAGTAGTAGTAGTAGTAGTAGTAGTAGTAGTAGTAGTAGTAGTAGTAGTAGTAGTAGTAGTAGTAGTAGTAGTAGTAGTAGTAGTAGTAGTAGTAGTAGTAGTAGTAGTAGTATTATTATTATTATTATTACTACTACTACTACTACTGTTGTTGTCGTTATTATAATGTTATCATAATTATCATAATTATCATTATTATCATCGTTTTTCAATAAACAAATCAGAGTGAACACAAACGCATAACACAAATGCGTGATGAAGTTCACACAACATATTTTAAAGAGCATTTAAGAACTGCTTCGAACTTAGGGATGTTAACAGGTGCGCTCTCATACACGGTTGGACAGCTTACTAGTTTTGGGTTATTATTACTAATATAAAAAATTAATTATTAGTAGGCCTATATTCCTAATAGTGAATTTTCTAAATCATTATAAATTAGGGCCTACTATAGATAATATTGATTATGAAATAATTAATGAATCTATTACTAATTTCATGCAAATGTTCACGCCTGCAAAGTCAACGTGTGATTCCTTTGCAACAGTCTGCTAGTAAACAATTTTCTATTTATCATGACCCAACACGAATAAGCAGTCCCACCGTGCATAAGAACGCTCCTGTTAAATTCCCTAGGTTCGAAGCAGTTCTTGAATGCTCTTTAAAATATGTTGTGTGAACTTCATCACGCATTTATGTGTTATGCGTTTGTGTTCGCTCTGATTTGTTTATTGAAAAACGATGCTTTTGCAAGTGCTTGCTGACTACCGCAATGTAAAGTTGATACGCTGTTGCTTCCTTGCCTTCTGCACGATATCATCAGAGTCGAATAAATTATTGAGTCATAGCCGTTCCAGTGCGTAGCCTATATCTCATTCTAGAAATTAAATTAAATTTAGAACGTAAGCTTACTTATTTAATGAACCTTCAAAATTGACGATTCTGTATTATTAGATTGAAATTCGATAGGCCTAATGCTGAAATAAAAGCTGTTGTCAAGGCAATTGATCTTAATTGCTTATTATGCTTTCCGTTTATTGAAATGCAATTATGAAGTAGATGAACGACTTCCAGTATTTAAATTGGTTCTGTTGTTTGAATAATTAGGCAGATTTTAACGAATGCAGTTGAATGTTCTGCGACCTGTGTTCTGTTCCTCTTTTAGACGGCTAGTTGTGACCTACATGTAGAGGCTAGAGCTGGCCCTCATAGGGGGAATTCCGATAGTTCTACGGCCACAATGGTTCTAGGACTATTATGGTTCAAAGCCTCAAAGGCCATATGATTCTAAGGCTAGATGGTTCAAAGGCAGACATGTAGATCTAGTTCAAAAACTAGATTGTTCAAATGCCAGATGTCAATTAAAGAAAATTACTATTATTATTATTATTATTATTATTATTATTATTATTATTATTATTATTATTATTATTATTATTATTATTATTATGATCATCATCATCATCATCATCATCATTGTTGTTGTTGTTGTTGTTGTTGTTGTTGTTGTTGTTGTTGTTATTTTTAGGGCAGAACCTTCTATTATGATTGAGCAGCTTCTTAACCTGCCAGTATATATGCCAACATTGGAGCCTGATTCTTAAGCAGGACCCATGTCGAACCAATATCGGCCCAGTTTATTGCTTACATGTAATCTGATGCTGGCGTGGTAATTGCCAGATCTCACCAACAGCGAAGAAATGCGATGTCAAGAGAAGATTTGCTTCTCATCTCTAGTTTCCACAACCGAACCCCGTCTGGTGATAAACCTTTGGCTTTACAATGTCAATGGATTGCGCAAAAGCATAGGGGGGGGGCAAATGTGCAGGGCCTACAGCACTTCAGCTTTATCCAGGAACTTCTATAGCGTCGGTGACCTTAATGAGTGAAACCAGTGTCAACATTGTACCATATACTCCAAAACACAGTTTATTTGGTTGGGTGGCCGTAGGCAACTCCAGGGTATTGACCTCCCCCAACTTGCTCTGCTCTTTCCTCATGTCTCCTTTTCCCTCACAGTTCGTGATCTGGGACTCACCCTCAATTCTGAACTCACTGTCCCAGTATATGAACTTGGTTGCTCGGAGTGCCTATTACCAGCTTCGTCAGCTTTTTCGGTCGCGGAGCCTACAGTCTGTCTGGAACGATCTCCCGGTTACGCTTCACTCTCTACTTGTGCTCCATCGGACTGGGTTCTAATGAATGAATGAATAAGCCTATGTGTTTTATTTATCGATATCTGGGATGCTACGATTTGAGGTAAACCGCATAATTCTCTTAACTCGTAGCTCGGAACGGGAGCTAAAAGAAATAAATTTTTGACATGATAAACTAAGTAGCCTACAACTACAATTATCCATCATCCAAAGAGATCCTTACAAAGGTCACAGGTCAGTGGAGGCTATAGATCGCATCTCTCACCTGATTGAATTCATCTTCGTCTGTCATTCAAATCGATAATTACAAATGACAACTGCAACAATGAATTTAATTGCCTTTCAACCTCTCACATAATTATTTCAATTCTAACTCTAATTAATTGCATCCAAATCATCACTATAGATTGGATTCCCATCTGTCGCACATGCGACTTTAACCAAGCTCTTAGATGCTATGATATAATATAATAGACTCAACACGCTTACCGATGGCTTCAGAGATATTTCAGGACTAGCTCCCGCATAGCAACAACCATCTGACGTCGATTTGAGGCCGTTTTGTTTGCAGATGAAAATTTTGAAATGTCGCCAATCATTATTCTCGCGTGCAATCTCGTGCTTCATTTATCTATATTATCTTCCTTCGTAAATCCAGCATCGAGTACCGATTCCCTGTCCAGGCTGCCACCCGGTATAGTGGTTCACCTTTGTCGTCCTGGGCTAAACTACGCCGCAGATGAAGGAATGAGGAAACTAGCATCGCAGATCAACGGTAGCAGTAACTTCATCCCAGATACATGTAGCATCGAAACAACTGAAATGGTCGACATCTGCATTCGAAACATTCGCGTGAAGGACATCATCGTGAACGAAACGAAGGTAGACATCGATCCAAGAGATGGTATCAGCTGGACAATTGAATTTGCTAGCATCTCTCTATCCGGAGATTACGACTGTTCCAGTAGATCTACCAGTGGTCCTTCCGGTATCGTCGTCGGAGGTTTCGATGTGGTCGCTGAAGGCTTGCACGTTTCAGTCACAACTCTAATTGGTATCACATCAGGCGAAAAACCGACCGTGATCCTGAAAAATTGTTCTGCCTCTGTTGATCATGTAGCTATACCTGACGACAGGAGCATCTCTTGTGCGACTCCTGAGTTAATCGAAATCAGTTTTCGTAGGAAGATATCGGAGGCAATGTGTCGCGCGGCCGAGGAAATCCTCACAAGAAACCTATCGGCTCTACTGGAAACGCTCAAACTCATTGAAACCGTGCGGAAAGAGATAATTATCGACTACGGTCCGGTGGACATACCTCGTTTGGACCACCGCTTCTTTGAGATTGGTCTCAAAGGAGAGTTTCGCTCCATAGGCGACATTCTAGGAGCTTCATTTCTCCCGTCGATACTCACCCTTCCGAAGACCACTTCTCCATCCATGGTAAACTTCTTTATAACCGAGTACTGCTGCAACACACTTCTCGAAGTGATGCACAAGAAGGACTATTTTGCTCTCAACGTCACGATAAACGACCTGCTCTCCCCAAACCAGACTCTTCTGTCGACCGGTTGCGAAGGTGTGTCATTCGGTTGTGCCTTCCCAGACGTTTCTTTCCTTTTAAGTCCGAACGATTCGGTGGTGATGGTGGTCAGAGCAACGGCGTGTCCTACCCTTACCATCAGAAACGACTCTGCGGATGTAGAAACGGAGATGGAAATTAGTTTCCTCGAGGAGTCAACCAACGCACGAGACCCAATAAATGTCGTGACGCTGTCTGTCAATGGAATAGCAAATGTAATCGCGTTCGTCACTGGAGACAAATTCGCATGCAAGCTGATCGATTTCAATCTTCAAGTCCTCAACATAACCGGATACGCAAAATCGAACGATTCGCAGCAGAATTTAAACCCAGCTCCAGAGACATTGGAACAACTGCTTGAAATCGTCGGCTACCTGTTCATTGCTCCTGCGATTAATGAAGCTGTAGCGATTGGATTTCGTTTGCCAATACCAGATGGTTTATACTTGACTAGACATGAGGTGACCACAATCCCGCACGCGTTCGTTGTTAGTGCTGACATCACAAACCAACCAGAACGCAGGAAATCAGTCAAATAGAATGCAAACCCCAGTGCCATCACAAACGGTGCTTGACTCAGATTGAGAGAATTATTATAATCGCCGATGTAATGTCAGCACGGTGAGGACTCAGGAATAAGATCTGTGGTCATTTAGAACAGGACGTGAACTTATTGTGATGACGCTATTATAGCGTTCAACTTATTTATTGTTAGTTGGTGTATGATTTATTAAATACCTAACACGAAGTATTACAGGTGCAGTCGTATTTTATTCCAGGCAAACCCAAGTAAGTTTATAAATAAAAAGAAAACTTTAATCTCTTTCTCGGTTCAATAAAAGCGGAATCCGGTCTCTTTTCAAATCGAAACATTGTAAACATAGAACAAGGAAAGGATGAACTGGACACAGGCATTTTTCAATGAATTTCAATTGAAGATAAGGTTTAGGCACACTCCAATAAAATTGCTGAGTGTGTAGCCTAAAAATGCCCTTCGATACACCCTGGATATCTTTCGCTGTTTGGACTGTTTTCAAACTCCAGTTTCCTATAATTATGGTTCAATCATTTCGCATAACCAAAGTGATAATAAATACTCACCACGAGAACCTTAATTACGAGTGGACCTACTGCATTGAACACACCAGGGTCTACTCGTTTGGAGTCTAGACTCTAGAGGCTTGTGATGGAGCAATTTTCGTAATATGCATCAGACATGATCAGAGGGCTCAATGCGTTTTGTCTCTTTCTAAAAACACATTTGCAATAGACAACAACCAGCTGGAGTTTGCAAAATCAGAAAACTTCTGATTAATTGTAGTCCGTCAGAAGCAGCTTTCAAAATGTAATTTCCAGTGACAGTGCGACTATTTGCGTTGCAATGCGACACAGTCCGTAAACGGAGACTCTGTTGCAATTACGTCAATAGCGAAATTCTTTCAGAGAAATAATTTGCAAACGCTCGATCAATACTCGTGTACTCGAAAATTAAACATCTCATGCGTGAAATTACCTCAGACAAAGACTGCTGCGTCAAAAATAAATCTCCCCATTAAGAGTCGTTAAAAGACAATTGCGAACTTCAATTATTTTTGCTTAATTAAAGTCTTTAGTGGGCCAATACGCGCTCGTTTTGCGTAGGCAGCGTAACTTGAACCGCCACACAATCTATTGCACCCAGACACGTCCAAGACATATGCTACATGAAGAGCAAATTATCATATAAATTCCAGTCTGCTATCACCCACCAGAACAATTCGACAGTTGCTTGTTAAAACACCAACGGCAATCGTCTAAAATAGTGTCCAAAACGCATAGAAATGTTTTTTCAAGCAGCTTTGGTCGTTCTCTGGTGGCTCGGTTGCAGTACCGCCTTAGTTCGTGGTGATAAACCTCCGGGAATAGTTCTGCGACTAAAACCATCAGCTGCGAACTTTGCTGGTAAGTTCTGGGTTGAGCACTTCCTGCCAGACTACATTCACACCAGACTGCTTGGCATAAACCAGACGGAACGCTGTATGTTTGGTAACTGTTCCCTACATAACTTCACCGTCACCAGATACGTCGCTCCACTGTCGAACGTGGCCTTCATAGGTGGAAAAGGCGCCGAGTGGAATTTGACGGAAGCCAAACTCGACCTGAGTTTCGACTTTGACTTCAGTGCCACTGATGACGACGAAGATACACATGTGAAGGGCAACGCTAGCGTCCACTTATCGCTCGAGTCCCTTGCAGCTGAAATTGAGCTTGGCAGAGGAGTTGATGGTCTTCTACTCGTTTCATTGCCAAAGTGTTTAGTCGAAATCCGTGCGATCACCAGTGACGTGACTGTGAGAGATAATGTTGGTGCCTCCGAAAAATTCGATGCTTTATTCTCCAGAGAGATACACGGATATCTGCAAGATAGATTGAATGAATCCGTGAGTACTGCGATGTGCGACATGGTTGGTCATGTATCTCGAGCACTGCCTGATAGTCTTAACCGGATGAACACGGAGCTTGCGTCTTCTAGGGGAATCTTTCTGGACGCCGCCTTGGTGAAAGACCTCATCATAAGACCAGACTTAATTGAGGCAGCTTTCTGCGGTGAATTTCGAATAATTGGTGACGATGTAGAGTCCTCAGTTCAGCCGAATCACTTTGACCTCTCACCTGAGGATACTTCTATGGTGTCCGTCTACACATCTAGACACGTCTTAAACACTCTGCTTGATGTCCTTTACAGAAAAGATTGCTTCAGTCTTAACATCACAAAGAATTCGTTTCCACGAAGGTACAAAGACTACCGCAAACTTTTCGACACAACATGTGTGAATGCAATGTGCGTCGGAACCTTATTTCCGAATTTTTCCGAGAAGTACCCGAACGCTACCGTTAAGATCCTACTCCGAGCGACGAGCCAACCGTCGGTGATCTTCCTCTGGGGATCAGTTGTACCCTTCAGCCAGTTCGACCTAAGCATCGTCATCTCAAAAGCGGACGGGTCCGAAGTGACAGTGGCGAAGGTCTCCATGTCTCCCTACTTGCGGGCAGCTGTTGCACTGTTCACCGACAGGGTCGTTGGCGCACTCGACCTTAGTCCAATTAGGATCACAAACAATGGATCAAAGGAAGAATTCCTCAGCTACTTGCCTCGTCTAAACATCGCTCTGCAGATGCTCGTCGATTCCATCCTACTAACGAAGATCAACAACTACGGCTCGATCGGTTACCCACTCTACTTCTCGAATGGTATACGTCTGGTCAACACCTACATAACCTTCAACACGGGCGACCCTCGACCCAGCAAAGGCGGCTTTAGCTCGAGCTCAGGCGCCTTTCGCGTCAGCACAGACCTCGCCTACGATTCGACGTCATCGATTAAAGACGATTATTATCTGTTTAGTCTTTATCAGCCTCTGATCAACTTCCGAATTAAACCATAAGTTCAATTATACTGCAATACGCAATAGCGCCGGTGAATAAGCTGGTCTCCCTGACGTGGCTTTAATTTGTGGGCGCTGAGAAATTCTCGAAGATTTACATTATATTTTTGCATTACATTACTGCTGCCTTCCGCGTTATGCCTACCATTTCATTGCCGAATATTGATCATCATAGGTGTTCCAGGTGGCACACTTTACTGTAAAATATACATACACTGTAGTGTAGATGTAATAAATACTGCAGAAAATAGACTTGAACACTTTAAACATTTGACTTTCCATAATAAAAACAGCATTCAATTGTGCTGCAAAGTAAAAATGTTGTCGCGATTTTGATTGTGTACTTTATTTTTGACTGCTCAGTAAACTCTTTCAAATCAAATCTTAAATCCAACCTGCTTATCCCACAGTTAGCCGTTTGTAAGGCTCCCGTGTAGCGGTATGGCCGTGTTGCGGCGCCATATAAATTACAATGCAATACAATACAATACGGTATATATAAAAGGGCTTTAACAAAACAAGTCCTGCACGAAAGCGCGCTTCGCTACATGATGATGATGATGATGATGGTGCTCTGCCCGAAGGCAGGTTCATTGGCTTTACGCCCCTGGGGATGAGATGAGTGAGGTGGTTTCCCGTTGCCTTCCCCACAGACAATGGTGGGTAAGCAACTTGCCCAAGGTCGCTCCGCAGAAGCTTGCGCCCCTGCGTCCCCCACGTGCTAGCCCGAGATATCTAAATCTCTGAATGTTAACTCCCAGCCCGGGGCTTGAACCGCAGTCCGTTGCAACCAACAGACGAATGCTGCTCACGCTTACCGGTGTAGCTAACTAGGCCAGTAATAATAACGCTTCGCTACATATCTAGTCATAATGTAATGAGAATAAAATAGGCCTAATGAGTTTTTAATTTAGATTTAAACTGCATAATATAGGCTACACTGACGAAGGAAAGTTGGAAGTTGGAACGACTCTTGTCGTTATTATTATTATTATTATTATTATTATTATTATTATTATTATTATTATTATTATTATTATTATTGTTATTGTTGTTATTATTATTATTATTATTATTATTATTATTATTATTATTATTATTATTATTATTATTATTATTGTTATTGTTGTTATTATTATTATTATTGTTATTATTATTATTATTATTATTATTGTTATTATTATTATTATTATTATTATTTATTATTATTATTATTATTATTATTATTATTATTATTATTATTATTATTATCATCATCATCATTGTTATTGTTAGTCCACGTTAGCTACATCGGTAAGAGAACTGGCGGCCGCGCGTCTGTGGAAGAGAGCGTGAGGGTCGCGGTTCGAATCCTGAAGGTGGCTATTTCAGAGATTTTAAATCTCGGACTAGCACGGTCCGTCCACGGGGACCTAAATGGCGTGGCGTCCATTCAAACAGGCGAGCGGGGGTGAAGGATCTCACCCTCAGGGTAGAGGCCATAAGACAGCCGCTGTATAAAATCCGATTACACTTTATTACTATTATTATTAATTACCACTTAATGAAATACGACGTAGGCAATCGAATGGATTGCAGTTTTAAATGGTTGGAATAAGCCACCAATTTTATAGCGAACAGATTGAATGATCAAGGATCTGTGTTCTACCTTCTCAGCAAACTACGGCCTACATGTAGTTCTTACTTAGAGGACGGGTTTAGAGCGTTAGAACAGGATGAATCAACAATCAAACGTGAATGCTGGATCTCTAGGGCAGTGGTTCTCAACCCTTGTTACGTCCCATGGCCACCCGCTTTGCAACATCTGCATGTCAGCGGGACTCACCTCACTGAAATCCAAAGGAGCCCATCTTTTGTGACTAAATATTCAGATTTCAGACCATAGCGGTAGGCCTATATAATTAAGTTTTTTAATAATGTAAAGCGCAGCTGTTGTTTATCCGGTGGGCCTGAAGGCGAACTGGTCCCTAAGTAACTGGTCCATGGGCGGTTTTGTAAATGTGGGATAGATATACGCGTGCACAATTTCTCTCTCCAGTAATCGGGATAGAACTGGGAGGATAGAGATGGGCCTGAAGTCCCCGCGATCCTTCGGTTGATCGATCTTGGCAATAGGATGGATAATCGCTGACTTCCATTGGTAGGGAACATGGAATTCAGCGAACGAGCGGTTGATGAGGTAGGACAGGGCCACCGAGTATATCGGGGCCGTGAGCCTCAAAAACCACGCGGGCAGACCGTCATCTCAATCAGCAGTATGGTCACTATGGTGAAGGTGGTCGAGGAGATGAAAAATTCCGCGCTCGGAGATGATGACCTGGTTTGAAGGCGCAGTGACTCGGAAAGTCAACGAGAAACAGTGAACTTTGAAGCGTTTCTTGAATGAGGAGAACTACTCGCGTATTTGGAACAGACACTGACAGGTCTAGTTGATTCAATTCCTTAGGTAACTTGCAACACATTCTGCTCGTGAGTTCGTGATTGACTCTGCTACATCGAAACTCAGCCGGAAGACCCATTTCCAAAGATCTGAGACTGCGGGTAGGGATGTAGCCTACCAGTAGTGACGCCAGGTGGGCCAGGGGCTAAGCCCCCAACGACCAAAAAAGGTCGTCAGAAATTTTGGAAAACGAAAATGCAAAATTTCCTCCGCGAGGATTCAGCACCCCCCCCCCAAAAAAAAAAACTGAAATCCTGGCGCAGCCACTGTAGCCTACTGAGATAATTGTGGTTGAAGGTAGGCTAAGTGAGAGCATATAGACCTAGGCGAAATTTCCGCAGTGGGGCTGGGGGAAAGATATCGTATGCTATTAATTTGTCCGAAACAACAATAGGCCTAATTACAGAATAATGAAATAAGATTCTCCGCCTTATTCTGCCGAAAAATACGAACGCCCGAATTTTTTTGGGGGGGAGGGGGTTAAAAAGGTCCTCAGACCTGACCGCCTCCTTTGGCTATAGGCGGGAGTTGACGTAGCCTAAGTTGCAATGCATGGTTTATAGGTCAAAGAGGTCAATTTTAAATCTTATTCTCAATTCAATAGGAAGCTAATTCAAATGACAAAGCAATTAAGTCAAGAAGTGTGTCGGAGCAAAGAGTCGCTGGTGACAGTGGTGAGAGCATTTCGTAATGAATTTATCCTCAGGATGTTTTCCTGATTTTCGTGTGGAATATAGATCTAATCGACTTTCATTGGCTTTTGAACGTGTCAGATTCAATCTAGAGATTTAAGGAGTGGAAATGCTGTAAATAGATCTAACTATTTCCTGTCAGTTTCATCATTCCATATTAAGACAGACGAATTCATTCATTCATTCCGGATAGGCCCTATGAACATATATTGCCTCTTTACAATGACTTAGCCAGGAATGGACAACATCAAAGAAGATCTGAGAGAGAAGGGCACCAGCTTGGTCGAGATCGGAGAAATCATCAGAAGCAGAGAAGTTTGGAGGAAATTCATACAGGCCTCATCGTCATATCGATGACGGAAGAGAAGATAGAAGAAGAAGCCAGGAATTTATGATTCGGAGGGGGGCGTCATGGCCTGGCCGCATGGGCGCCCGCAGAAATTTTTGCAGGAGGGGCAAAAAGAATGGTCATGGTCGATTTTTTAAGGAAGAGCTTGAAAATGCAAGGCAGAAAATTAAGAACACGGTTATTCTTCACAGAGGTTTCTATAATGTCAATTTCTCAGTTTCACGTTGTGTATAATTTTTTAACGTTAGCACTTTAGTGCGAAGAAATT
Source organism: Lumbricus terrestris (assembly GCA_949752735.1). Taxonomy (NCBI): domain Eukaryota; kingdom Metazoa; phylum Annelida; class Clitellata; order Crassiclitellata; family Lumbricidae; genus Lumbricus; species Lumbricus terrestris. Next base: position 1,862,277 of record OX457042.1, on the reverse strand, counting down.
TATTAAAAACCTAAAGTAGTAGTTAAAAATAGGAAATCGATTTTCCAGGGGGCAGGTGCCCCCTGTCGCCCCATGTCTGGCCGGTTGACCTTCCTGACACCAACCCAACAGTATAGGCCCTATTACATTAAATAAAAATGGAATAAAGTAACACAGGGAATAAAGCAAGAAAAACAATTTTGCTTTTCTTATTTAAGTGGATAAATAACCTTTTTAAAAACTGTTTCCTAAGCCCATGGGGGGTGTTTTAACCTCCGAACCCTCTTGTCAACGCCCCTGCCTCTTTAAGAAGACTACTACAGCTCAGCCACGGCTTAAGATAGTGGTTTTGAGCAACTGAAGAAAAACATGCACAATTATTTCAAGGTAGTAAACGCAGCGCAAATGGGAACCAAATCCATGTGAAGGAACCAGCATCCGAGAAGGTTCGACACTCTCTGACAGAGGAGTGGATCGGATGGACCAGGAGCTCCCCATGGCCAAGGAGCGCAGAGATCAGATACGCAAAACGAGCACTAGAACAGCAGCCAAGTGCTACCTTACTTTAGGTCCTAAAGTTTAGGAGATGCCTATCGAGGCAGGAAGCGATTGAGAGCATACAACCAGAATGGCAGAGTACAGTGGCAGAGAACAGTGGCTTTAGGCTATGCTTGAATGCCATCAGCATCAAATTATGACTGGTGTAAGAGACACATTGCCGCATCAGACAGCAAATACCAAAACGCGTAAAGTAAGTAGTACAAGGATACTAAAACTGATCCCTTGGGTAGCCTACATCAAAAAGGACATACATGTATACCTAGCGGGACAAAAGTAGGCCTAGGTCCCTGGCACATCAATTCTCCGTTTTCATTTCCTCGGGCTTGATTTCTTGATTTCTTCTCAAGAAAATGCAACATAATTGCCAACATTCATCATTTTTTGTGATGTCTCTCCATAAATCTTTAGCGGATGTTACCACATTGATTTCTTGCCGATCTAAATTTCAATTAACTCTAATAATTATTTCCGAGATAATTAGGCCTATAATTATGACACCTGTTACAGCCAAAGGCATTTAGTGGTTATAATTGCAACAATCTGTCTTTGTTTTGCGATCAATCTCAGACAATTTCCAGATTTAAGAAGAACAGCTCCTGTGTGTCGTCCAACTGCAGGCGGGATCCACATGGTAGAAAATACGACAGCTATACTGAATGATTGGGTGTGATAGCCTACACGAATACATAACTATGATGTGATACTCGTTGGTTGGGCCATGTCCCCAAGAACTCGAATCCCTAACAAAATAACGGTTGGGCTGCCAACGCCTCGAAAATCTTTAAGCCTACAAGTGCAGCCTGCAGAAACGTTATGTGGAAAAAGAAACCAAGATGATATCAGAAATGGACGGAATTGGCTGAACACCGTGTTGCTTACTGCTTGTTACATGTTTAACGACACTGTCATATCAAAGATGATTAGTGTCACCATCCTCGTTTGTCCAGGCTTGGGACTGGCACTGGCAGAGAACAACCAGTAGTGAAGTTTATTTCTTACTGCGGTCTGCTGAACCTTTACTAGTCAGCTGACTTTCTGAAGCTTAGAGGACTCCATGCATTTTACCTTTACACTACAGGCACATTTGAGCAAGGTGCTACCAGTAGGCGTAATTGTTGGAGTTTGCCATAGCAGAAGCTTGTGAATAATTGAAGTTCGTAAGAAGCAGCTTTCAAAAGCAATTTCCGGGGATCGTGCGAATAATTAGATCGCGACGCCACGCAGCATTTGAACGGAGACTCCGGTGCAATTTCGTCAATAGGAAGATTTTTGCGGACAAATTGCAAATGCTCGATCGATACTCGTGCAGCCTTCTCGAAAATTAAACTTCTCTGTCGTGAAGTCATCACGGCAAGAGGCACCGTAACGTCTAGAGTACTCCTCTGAATTGATTTTCGTCAAAACGCAATCGCGAGTTTCAATTATTTTACTTAATTGAAGTCTTTAATTCGGGGAAATGTACCTGTTTTGCTTGACTTGCAAACCTAACAATCTGCTAACTTCGGACACGTCTAACGCATCTGCTGCAGGAAGAGACCTACACAAACTGTGTGGGTCTATATAAGATGCAACCAGCAATCACCATTTCCGACAATATTCAACACTGCTGTGGAGGTGAGAGAACGTGCAGCAGATTCATTGCTGCAGTGTTCAAGAAACGCTTAGAAATGTTTGTTCAGGCTGTCTTGTTTGGTTTGTTGTGGCTCGGTCACAATGCCGCTTCCGTCCTTGCTGAGGAGAAACCAGGAATGGTTGTGCAACTGAAGCCGGAGACTCTGGAAATTGTGAGTGATATTTGGACAAGGCACCAGCTGGGAAGCCATATCAGTTGGAGTCTGAATAATAAGATAAATCAGACGGAAGATTGTGTATTCGGTATCTGCTCTCTAACGCGCATCGTGGTCAGCAACGTCATGTCTCCGACGTCCAACGTGTCTTTCATACCAGAAAAATACATTAAATGGAACATGGACTTAGACGCACTCAATCTCGGTATGTTCTTTTACTTCAGGACGACAGATGACGATGTAAGTGATTATGCGAGGGGTTATGCTAGCGTCATATTGTCCGGAATATCACTTGAGGCTATGTTCAGTCTTGACAAGGGAAGCGATGGAAAGCTACTCATCGCCTTGACGAATAGTTCCGCCAACGTTCGTGCTGTCGCCAGTGACGTGAGAATCATTGACATTCACGGTAACTCCTCACAATTCCATGGGTTATCCGACGGAAATGAGACGGAGATACAGAGATACCTGGAAGATAGATTGAACGAATCTGTGAGTACTGCGCTCAACAATTTGGCTGATCAAGTCGCTCGACTGGTGCCTGAGAGTCTAGATGTGATGAACAAGTATCTTGAGTTATATCTAGGGTGCTTTTTCGACGCCACCTTGGTGAAAGACGTCACCCTCAATTCCGAATACATGCAGTTAGATCTACGTGCCAAATTCCAATCGGTCGGCGATGATGCAGATACTTCAATTCCTTCACCAAACTTTGACATACCACCTGCAAATTCCTCCATGCTCGGTGTCTTCATATCCGATTACACGTGGAACACGCTGCTTAATTGTGTCTTCAAGAAGCAAATGATATCGGTGAATATCACAGAGCATAATTTGCTGCTGTCGAAGATCTACAGTTACTACAGCAATCCATTCAACCCATCCTGCGACGATACGTTCTGCTTCAAGGAAATCTTTCCAAACGTCATTTCCGACGATCAGTACCCGAACACTTCCGTTAAATTCTCTTTCAAGGTGACGTCCAGACCATCGGTGACCTTCTCGTTGAAGAGCATATCCGGTGAAATGGGGCTGGACTTGACCATCTTGATTTCGGAACACGACGGTGTATCCGAAACGGTGCTGACGACTCTTCCAATGTCCATCATCAAGTCAGATGTCGTGTCCTTCCTTGGGTTCAAAGACAGGTTCGTGTGGATATTTACTGACCCCAACATAACGGTCACTGACAAGGGGTCGCCAAAGGAGTTCATCAATTACGTGCCTAACTTGGAGTTCCTCCTGCGAACGATGATCGAATCAGTCATCAACCCGTGGGCAAACATCTTCGGCGGGATCGGCACTCCGCTGATGATTTCGCCCTATGGTATTCGTCTAAGCCACGCTGAGCTAGGCTTCAAAACAGGTGTGGTCGGCTTCAGGACAGACATCGTATACGATTCAACGGCTTCGAATATCTACCCCGTTTGGAGAGGTGACAGCGTCTTCACAGCACTCGCTACTGGCTCCACGACCTCCATTATGAACATCCTCTTTGGAACTTCATCTAGCGTCAGCAGATCTACAACTCAGCGTCCATGGTTGTGGATGGTAAACACCACGCCTGGAGAGATTAAAGGCACGGCTACAAAGGCAGAGAATAAAGGCATGACTACAAAGGCAGAGAATAAAGGCACGGCTACAGTGGCAGAGAATAAAGGCACGGCTACAAAGGCAGAGATTAAAGGCATGCCTACAACGGCTAAATTTAACTGAGCAGTAATTGTAGCCCATTAGTATTATGATCTACTTGTTAAGATCCTCATTATCATAGCCTTCCTCGTCATAATAATAATAATTAGCATTGTCATCAATACGAAAATTGTTCGAGCGCGCAAGCAGTCAGATTGGAATGTGAACCTGAGGCGCTGTGTGTGATTATTCCACAGATGCTTCGCCTTTGCTTAGAAAAATCCACGCTTCTCACTTGTCTCGTAAAAATTATTCGCAGCCAGATTAACTGCCAGCGACTGTCCCATCTGGAGAACAATCGTGCTATTAATGCCGATGGGGCCTATAACACATATGCGATCCTGTCTTTTACTAGAAGGCTCCTGTCTCTATCCGCCAGACTTTCAATCCTACAGTAATCTTCAGAGGATCCTAAATGTACTCTGTTTTACACAAAATGCACGCTATAAGCTTGCATAAAATTAATAGCCATGCAGCGCTCGTGAATAAGCCGGTGCCCTGTGCTTTGCTTAGCTTATAATAGAGTAGCTCTTCTGAAATTTGGAGTTTACGATAACTGATGCTTAGCCTACATGCTTAGAATTAACCTACACATCGCTATATAATGGGATATAGGCTATGCTCTATATAATTATTATAATGAACTTTTGAAAAGTCTGTTGTGTGCGCGTTCCGATTACCATTGGCCTAATTAAGTGCTGCTATTTTCCGCGTCATACGCGTTTCACATAGATAAGAGTAAACTAAATAAATTAGAACATTAAATTAATCTTTAACAGTCACGTTCTGTAACAAAGTCGAAATTCAATAATGCTGAAATAAAAAAAACTGCCTGCAAAGTGCAAACCGTTTAGTTGCTTCTCTATCATCCTTTTGTATATAAATGACGACAGAAAGAAGGGCCTAAATGAACGGTTAGCGATTTTAAATGTTTGAATTAGTATAATAGTAGGCCTATTAGTAACCCGTTTTCCACTTATCTTTTCAACGACTAGATCTGAGCCATCTGACAAAGGGCACGCTTCAGAGCGTTTGAACTCAATGAACAAAAGTCAATATGCTATTATAGGTCAATGCGTACCAGTTAATTAGCCCAATTACAGATTTCTAAATACCAATGAGGGAGGGGAAGTGCACACATGACACATCCCCCTAAATCTCTTCCCATACCCTGACGAGCCATACGCACCTCGGTGAACGTAGGCCTACACCAGACGCTCGTTGGTTGTCCCCAGAAACCTCTATACTGCCAGAGGAGCTCGATTGGGACTATAGATCGGAGCCACCTGACAAAGAGCACGCGTCAGCTACGAGGTAGCGTAGAGGAATGGAAAGGTATGGATAGGAGTATGGGAGGGGGAATGGAAGGGAGGAAGGGGAAGGAGGGTGGATAAAAGTGGGTCATCTTTTCAAGATAGTTCAGACTAAACTGAACCTGAACTGAATCCCGTTGGCCGATTTAATGTGCAGACTGGCTTTCAAGATTCGAACAGAAGTCTCATCAGAAGAAGAGTTATATAAAGGCCAGAATTCTTGATTTCGTTCAACTTGGCGGAAAATCCTGCATTGTGGATATGATGCACACCCTTGAAAGAAACCGAAGATAGTAAGACAAAGTCTTAAAAGTTGAACCGATACGTACTCCGCCACTGGTTGCACTCTGCCAGTGCCAGTCCCAATCCTGGATAAAGGAGGAGGGCGACACTAATGGTCTTTGCTGTTACACAGTGTCATCAAAGCTGAAACTACAACTACGGTACTCTCAGAGGATTAATAAAAAAAAGAGACTTCGAATCATACAACCTATCGCAACTAAATTTTATTCCAGACAAACCTAAGTATGTTGAGAAATGATAAAAGTCTGGTACGTAGCTCTCATTCAAACTCAAAACAAATCAATCCGACCGCTTCAAATAGAAAACACAACACGAAGAAATATTTACAGACACATTCAAAGAATGCAGAAAAGAATATACAACACTCGAAAGCAAAAATACTAAGCATCCTCTGCACAACAAACAGATTTGGTTCTTGACCTTGCAACCGGTTGTAACTACACGCCCCACGGATTTCTGTTTTGACTAAGCACCTGTGAATACCTTTTTCCCAGGAGTTGCTACTTCAGTGTGGAGTGGGTGCTGTAGAAAGTAAGAGATTTTCAATACAGTAAATGCTTCACCGTCAATAGGAAACAGCGGCAAATTAGCCAACGCAAGCATGAATACATCGATCTCTTCAACAGTTGAAATGAAAATGCGAAGAACAGGACGGAGATTAATGAAACTTTTTGAAAACAAAATCATCCTTTATTCACGCCTTCAAAAAGACAATGACGGAGACAAAGGCTTAAACGATGTAATGCCTTAAAGTAACTAGTCTTAGGATAGCTTTAGACATGCAAAAATATTCCTTACTTCGATAGATGTAAGTTGAGGTAATTAAAACTGGTTGGGTGTTTAGAGCTGCACTGTCCTTATACCAGACAGGTACTAATACACAGATACAAAATAAGAATTATTATTAAAATAATTTACCCTTTTTCAGCAACGAAAATAAACTTCTATACCTTACGGTTGTAGAATCAGTTTCCTGTTCCAAGTCAAAGTTGGTCATAAACTGGCAAAAGAAACCATTAGTCTCGAAGCCACGTGGATGGGGGCCAAGGCCGTAGCTAGGGGGGTGTTTTGGGTGTTTGAACACCCCCCGAAATGGAAAATGTGAAGAATAATATAATGCATTTACGAGCACTTGATGTAAAAAAAACATGAAATAAAACCATGAAAACACCCCCCGAAATGGAAAAATGTATAAAAACAGAATGCCGGATGACTAAAAAAGGTCATCAGTTTTTCAGGAAGGGAAATTGGCAAGTGAAACACCCCCCGAAATCAAATCCTGGCTACGGCCTTGATGGGGGCAGTTCAAAAACAAACACTCAATATGTACAGACACTTCTGATAAGTCTCTTGAAAGCTTTGTACACATCATTAAAGCTTGCAAAAGTCTTCAAAGCTTTATACCAATTCTACAAAGCTTTGTAAAAGGTCTTTGAAGCTTTGTACGATTCTACAAAGCTTGCATAAGTCTTAGAAGCTTGGCAAAAGTTTTTGAAGCTTTGCACAACTGTACAGAGCTTTGTAAAACTCTTCAAAATGTTGCAAAACTCCTTGAAGCTTTGTAAGACTCTCTGATGCCTTGCACAGCTCTTTAAATCTACTTCACAAAACTCTTCAACACGATGTACAACTCTTCAAAGCTATGTATAGTTCTTCCAAGTGAAGAAATGAATGACTGGCAACTCTAACGTTAATCCTACATAGGCGGTCGTTTTAACTTTCAACGCAATCAGCTTTGGACACGGCAACAAAAAGATAATGCATTCAAGTCAATGCAATCACTCATCATTTAAACGAGTCAATGAACGTCTATCTCCAGTAGGTAGTTTGACAAATCGCAGTACAACAGCGCAGCTAAAAGCAGTCTGATAACCATTGAATGTCCTACATAGAACACTAAAAATTCGGAAAACCTCAATTTATACGCTTCTCACACAAGTTGGTTACGAACTTACGACTGAAAATATATACAGTCTTCAAAACTGCACTTAAAATTGAAATCAACATCGCCGAATATTGCAACGCTAAAAACAGATGCCTCACGTTGAAAATTTCTGGGCACAGACAACCTGAAAGATCACGCTGGCATCTAGAAAAAGCATTTCACCAAACAATTCATGCCAACGACAACATTCGAAATTAATTGGACTAAATTAATCAAATTATTATTATTATTATCATTGCTGTTGCAGTCAAGGCATTCTACAGAAACTGGATTAGGTACAGAGTCACTGTCCAATGCTTAATGCATCTTCAAAACCAAACCATCATTTCCACTAAGAGGAAAGAGAGGCAACCACAAAACAAAAGCTACATAAATTCAGAAAATTAAAATTCACAAGTAGGTTGTAAGTAAGTTATTTAGGCAACTACTATGTCCAAGAACCATTGAAACTGTAATGTTGATAACTCATATTGTCGCATTTGCTAAGCAAACTCCATATTGAGTATTTCACCAGCGCTGTCGCTGTACAAATAAACCTATAGACAACAGATAGTGGCAAAACCTATCATATGCTCTTCATCGCAAAATACTGTTCGAAATCAAACCAAAAATCATTCCTGTTAAACAATAATTGATATCGGTTGAATAGAAAGATAGTGATACCCTCAAATGCGCGAGTTGTTCTTTTCTTTGACACTTTCGTTACGTATATAATTAAAAACTCTTAACTCAATTATTAAATTAAACGGTATATCAGCCCGTTACAATTCTGACCATTAAAAGCGATCTCATTTTAACAAGGAAAACTCAATAAAGTACAGGAAAATGCAGCCAAATACATTTTAAGATTAAAAATAATCAAAAAGTTCGATTAAAACAAGACTAAAACAATATATAAAAACTAGCAATGTGGACGTCCTATGTGACACATATCAACTCAGGTCTTAATGAAACCATTGAATGGGTGAAAGCTCTAAACAAAATTCGAGATGAAGCAAATAACACAAAATCTGCAACAACCAGTAACAGAAATCAGTCCTATCGCAAACAGTCGGATTGCAGTCATCAAGGCATTCGACAGAAACTGGACAAACTGCCAACTTTAACCCACACACATACATAAAATCAGACAATAAGCATCATAACCTCTTTCCACTACAACGTGATCCATTATATAACCTTAGAGAAAGGGCTCACAATTTCATCCTCCCTAATAAAGACTCGTTAAACTTTATCCCAAGAATGTTATTCAAAAACATACATGTACTAACTATTTTGACCATAAGCTTTAAGCAGCCATACTGTTAATTTTGCTAATGTAAACCTACAGCGTTCTGTCTGTTGTTTATTGAATTAAACGAATTACATATAACCACACAGACTGCCGCAGTTAAAGACACTACATTTAACACAAGAGAAAATATCACATAAAAAATAATAAAGAAACCCTTTTATTAATATTTCGCGTTCAATTTTTTTACGACTATAATTCAATCAGCAGAGACATTGTTGGATGACTAAAACAGCAAACCGTCGCATCAAAAGGCATCTATTCCTTACGACTCACAGCGAGAATAAGAAGAATCTCGCCGGCACTGCCACAAAACCGATGATCAATTCCTACAAAATGCCCGAAAACCTAAATGCACGTTTCTGCACGCAAGGAAACCCAAATCGTAGAAATTCAACGGCGTAACATACACCGCACCGCAGAAAGCGCACAACGCAGGTAATGACGAACAGCTAAGAATCGTTGGCAATGTTGGAAGACGCTTAAAATTCCACAACGACACACACAATACTGAATACTGAGGAACGACTCGACCGATTTCGCTAAAACAAGGAAACACACACACGCACGCACCTAAAATCAGCGACTACGAATATCAACACAGTCACCAGACACGACTCAGAAGATGTCCTTCGGAAGGCAGGTCACGGAAACTGGGAGGAAGCACAATGCAGGCAAAACGCCGAAACCACCGCCACCACCGCTGCTGCTGCTGGGGTAAGACACGCACGTGTATTTAAAGCATATCACAGGCAGAGGTTGTCGCAGGTCAACAGCAGAAAACAGACAACGTAAGAATCGCAACGAGAGCAGAACTTCTCTTTCGAATCGTTCGTTTATTCGTCCGTTTATCCGTCCGTTTATTCGTTCGTTCACTAGAGTCGAGATTTCGCCATGCACAGCGCAATCGTGCTGCAAACGTCGTCGCTAGTGTCCAGCGGAAAGAGGCAGACCTCGTTCTCGAGCGACGAGACGGCCTTGTACTTGCGACTGCCCGCCTGTGGCAAGTAGTTCTTCGGACTGCCCGGCAGATAGGACTCGAGGTATCCCTCGCGAATGTCCGTGAAGATGATCGCCTTGTGGCTTGACTGCAACACGAAACATTGACAATCTGTCTGAAGTGCATTAATTTTCAACGTTTATTGTGAAACTAAAAAATGTAATTTAACCATGTCGAGAACTCTAAAGTCGTCAAATTGTCAGGATAAAATAAGTTAAGGCGACATTGCCCTGAAACGAGGCAATTCAGATCAGCCGTGTGTAGAAACAACAACTTGCTGATGAAATTCATGAGATGCATGCTGAAATACAATACTATGGTATCTTCTAGATTACACCATTTAGAATATTAATCTGATGACAGAACCTTAAAAAAATTGAGAAATTTTATAATGTTAAGATTCACAAGCAACACTAGCATGATGCTAATGTTGCATGTGAACAGTAGCATGCAAGCATTGCAAAGTAACGTGAATAAGATCAAACTCTGAAGTAAACAACCCGTTTCCAAACAACCCGTTCACCACACAGAAAATAAATTGACGGCCAGAAACGTGTGAGACCCGCAGCATTTTCTGATTTTTAACGAACCTTTCTCGACGCATTCTTTGCGATGACCGTTCCTTTCGTGTGCACGACAAACGAATCGGTTTTCTTGGAGTTGTTATTCACGTATCGCGTCAGCGCAGATAAGACGTTTTCCTGAGATAAAAAAATAAAATCAGTGAGGAAGGTCATTGCATGGCAAATGGTAAAACAGAAGCATAGGCATGATGCCGTGATGCATCAGTCTGAGATCCATACTACATGTAGATAGCGGTCTTATAGAGCACAGAGGACGTACAGCAAAAGCTTAGATACTCACCTCATAAGAACACAAAGGTAGTGTGGAGCTTAACTCAAAAACGTTCTACAGGTAGAAAGAAAGAAGATTTTAGAGAGAATTTAGAGAAGAAACCCATGAAGTTTATGCAAAGATAAAAAGAAATGTGGAGGGTGAAACATTGAGTTCATAGGGTGGAACAACGAACAGTAAATCCTAAAGATAAAACATGAAAACTGAATTTCTACAACTGCTGTCAATAACATTGTCTCTGATTTGTTTTTGTCATCGAGCGACACAATGTAATTATTCCATCACGATTTTTTCCAGTTACTTACGACGGATGCGTTTGGGTTTTCGACGATTCCTTGCAGGTTGATCTTCTCCATGAAATATCTCTGGTAATCTTGATCCTTCATGTCGTCTTCGTCATCTGCGCGGCATTCACAAAGAATTTCAATGCAGAGGCAAATACAGAAAAAGAGGAAAAATCACTTCACCTCACTCACATAAAAGCAGCCAAGGCTATGAAGAGTTAGTCAGTTAATTGTCTTAGCCTTGGCTGTTGAGGGCGGGTGGATAGTCCTCCTCTCCCTCGCCATCTCATCTTTCCACTAACAGTGTGCGGTTGTTGTACTCATAGCTGAGCTGGGAAAGGGTGAAGGACTGTAGGTGGTGGAGCAAAATACCCTAAAGAAATTTATGCCCTGGTATGGATTGGAACCCCTATTCTCTCTGTTGCCATCTTAGCTAAAAACTAGCTTATAGTGCAGCACCTTGGACGGCAGACACAAAAAGCCTTTTAAATCATATTACCTGTGAGCATGGAGGGAAATAAATCATCAGCAAAGAAAGTAGATTATGCTGATAACGAAACCTGCAGTAAAAGTTTCGTTATGAATATAAAAGTATCCTTCATTTTAAGAAATAGCTTAAAATCACAAAAAGTAGTGTTTGTAGTTAAGTCATTTACTACTTAACTACAAATATAAATTCTCGCAATAAATCAATAAATCAAACATAGTAACTATCCTAAGTTCTATAAACACGAATTCCTTAATACATAAATAAACCAGACGTGGTAACAATTTCAATTACGAAATCTCTTAATAAATCAAAGTAAATCAAACATGGAAACAATCTAAACTACAAATAAAATTCCCTTAACACATCAGTAATCAAACAAGAAGAATTTAGAGAGGAAACGCACGTCATTGAGTGCAACGTCTGCAAAACATAGATTACCTTAACAAATCCAACCTAACAACAATCTTAACAATACAAAATATTAATTTTCTAAATAAATCAACAAAGCATACTCAGCAAAAATCTTAACCACAACGTAGTAAAAATCTTAACCCTTATAATTATACACAAAATTCATTTAATAAACCGCATACGCAATACAACAATCTTAAAACTAAAAACACGAATTCCCTAAATAACAAACTAACCAAGATAATAATAATCATCGTCCGCAGATGATAACTCACCAAAAACGAACAGTAGAACCGTGTTGACCGTCCTATTCGGTAGGAAATCGAGTTGACAGAGAACTTGATGGACCTGATGCCAGATGAGTTCGGAAACTCCACACGTCACGTCAACGGTGATAAGACGCTCTGTCTGGACGAAGTACTCGAGAAATCCTCTCGAACTCTGATCGTAGAGAGCTGCTCGCCGCTGCGCAACAAAAGAAATCTCGTCGTTAATTGCACTGTTTTCAAAATATGTTAAAACAATTGCGGAATAATTTAGGAAAATATGACTTTGTGTCATATTGCAAATCGAATTTCTGGGCATATACAGGGTGGCTCAAAAAAAAACGTACCACCGGGGAAAATGCGATATCTTCGCCGCCGATTGAACTTTTTCTGCGAAAATATCCCAATTTGTAGGAGAATGAATTTCCAACAATCCCTGAAAGTTTCATTTGAAACTTTTCATGTTTGCAAAAGTTACAGCTGTTCAAACTTAAAATTTCGTTTTTTCAAATATCCGCGGAAAATTTACGTCACTTGTAGATTTCCATGTCATATGATATCACTTTTCCCTACGACCTCAGCATTCGGTTTTGCAGTTTATTGTAAGGTATAATGAGAGTGTCCACTCTCTGCCTTAACACAAGCTCAAATTCTTTTTGTGAAGCTTAGTATGGCCTTGTTGGTCGGGTCCTGCGGCAACTGACCCCACATTAGCAGCAAGACTTGCTTCAGCTGGCCAATGTTCTCCAACTTGGGATTAAATGTCTTGCAGCGTTCCAGCATAGCTCCCCAGACGTGATAAACAAGAGGGTTAAGGTCTGGCGAGTTTGTAAATCATCTTTGCCAATGCATTTACTTCAGTTGATGTCAATAAGGTAGCGCCATCATAATCAACCTTGCCGTGCGAGCAAGCAGGCGCACTGTCCTGCTGCATAATAAAACCAGATGTTAGAGCATACCTGGTCTTCAATGAGTCTGGGTAAGCGAGTTCAATGATGAGTTTGACATCTAACCTACTGAATGGGATTAATTGCAGTCTTTTCTTGCAGCCGCAACACACGCCGGCATATCTGATGCCGAAACCACGATTTGCTTTGCAAACTTGACCTTTCGATTACCAAGCGAATTTCGTGAAAATCGCGCTTTTTCCGTCAGATCAAGCGACCACTTCCTGCCTCTCTTCCGACATCTGATCTTCGTTACATAAACCCGTTTGCAGATAGTCTTCAATGTGCTCAGGCTCCACTTTTCACTGGGTATTTTGCTATGATCACGCGATGTCTCAGTCTCTGTTCATGCAAAGTCCGAGTTCCCATTTTATCTTTTGCAGAAACTTTGCCCATGACGTTCATTGTTTGGGTTCACCAATTGAGACCTTAATCTATAAAATATCACCAAATACCAGCAGATTGCTTCATAAACAGCTTCTTTACAGCTCATAGTGAGGTCGTATGACATCATCATCAATGTGTGTGTGTTGTAATTTGCCAAACATCCTAATGAAATCACTTGTATTGGAGCATGATTCTCCGGATAATTGAAAAAACGAAATTTTAAGTTTGAACAGCTGTAACTTTTGCAAACATGAAAAGTTTCAAATGAAACTTTCAGGGATTGTTGTATATTCATTCCCCTTCAAATTGTGAAATTTTCGCAGAAAAACCCCAATCGGCTGCGAAGATATCGCATTTTCCCCGGTGGTACGTTTTTTTTTGAGCCACCCTGTATACATATGCAAAGTTATGCATGCAAATATATATTTGAACAGAACCTTGCAAGATGCTTTGAAGACCTGCACATGGTGCACAGAGATGCTGAAGTCTTCACCACCTGGTAAAACCAGTTGACTATGGTAGTGCCATCTATGCGGGTTTAACACTTTCACGCATTAATAAGTTGCAATCTGTCCTTAATGCTGTGGCCCGCCTGATTGGCGGCATACCAAAGTTTGGGCATATATCAAGTTTTATACGGGAAGAACTGCACTGGTTGCCAATGCAAAAACGTATTGAGTTTAAGATTTTAATGTTCATGCGCAATTGCCTAGCAGGCCAAGCTCCGATCTATGTTATGGAACTCTGTGTACCTGTGTTGTCCATCCCAGGCTGTAGGTTCCTTCGCTCTGCTACGCATGGTGACCTGGTTGTCCCTAGGGCTCGATCTTCCACAGTGCTTCATAGTAGCTTTGCTATGGTTGGTCCGTCTTTTTGGAATAAGTTACCTATTAGTCTCCGCAATGAACTTCTTTGTATTTCTTTGCCCCTTTTCCGCAAGCGTTTGAAAACCAACTTTGATTGTGGTTAGGTGTCAGGTCGGGAGCGCCTCTGAGGAGTTCTCTTGAAGTGGCGCTATATAAATGTACGATTACAATTACAATACCATATGGTAATACCATGAGCAAAGGCACGAAAGTGCATCAACGGTGATGTGTTAAGGTAAAAAATGACAACAGCAATAATTGGGGGAAATAAGACAACGGAACAATGGATACTGGAGACAACCAAATTGTGTTTTACCGGGTGAAATATTACACTGGCTTAAAACCACAGGTGAAACAATAAAACCATCTACAAAACAGCATCTAAGGAAAGTGGGCTCGAGCATCTTGACGAAACAGACGCTCTGTGGGCGACCAAATGTTCTGACTAGTTCTCTTAAAGAGGTGCAACCGTGCAATATAAATTCTCTGAAAGAATCATGTTACTACAGTCGAACAGTTTGGTCAAATAGAGAGAGGTCATATTCGTCAGTTCTGAAAATTCATTGAAGTGTGTTATATAGATTCTAGAAAAGTGGATCCAAGCCAGGTGATCAATTCCAGACAGAGTGGCAAGAAGAGAGAATTTTATATGTATACGTATAACACATAAATTCCGAGACCTCTCGGTTTTTTATCAATCGCAAATGACAAATCATGTTTACTAATTCACTAGATGCTTGTGTTGACCAAAGCGATGTATGGCAGAGTGGGCTCAATAAAGAATATACATACACATTCCCACATACATGTATAATACACACAGTCTTGGTAATGTTACCACAAAGATTCTCTCAAGTCAGTATGGTTCATGTTGTAGCGTAAATACGCACTGCAGCTTAATGCGTCAGAGTAAATTGTAATTGGAAATTTACAGATGGACATTCTTCATAGGTTCCATCTCTATGCCAGGTTGAATGACTCTGAGTCTTGTAATTACGAGCAGGAAGTTCATACGAATGCAAAAACAATGCACAGAAGACTGTAAGAGTTGTCCGCAATTGTTGCACAGAAGCTAAGTGTGTAAATATTATAATTCTAAACAACATCTTAAAGAAGTCGTTTCACAAGGAACTCTGAAAACCCTTATGAGTCAAAGCGGCATCTGAAGTGTGTTCAAATGCAACCCTTCAAAACAAGACGATTGAAACAGAGAGAGTTTCGAAATGAACAAAGAGATTCTTGAAACGCACAACAGAAACATAGATGAAGTCGAACTACAGAAATCAAGATTAAACTGTGCAAGGGACATTCGCATGAGATATTACTGTGTAGGGGATATTACGGTGTAAGGGATATTACGGTGTGGCCGTGCTCTTTACCTGTAAGATATCTGAGTCAACTTCACTTGCTACCGGCTTTAAGGAAACAGTTCAACAGAGCGATTAACATATACAGAACAAACATACAAACATACAGAACAAACTGTTCGAATGTAAGAATCTTTTCCCAAAATATTTTACTAATTAACTCTTCTTTAAGTTTACAGTTTAAAAAGTGCAGGTGAATTGACCATTGGTTGAGGTGCTGCACTGCCTAGCATATAACGCGAAGAACATAGGTTCAACCCTTCCCTAAACATATTTTTTATTGTGTCAGTGGCAATCCGCATTCCGGTGTACATACATCATTGAGAAACAATCAAAGGTCAACGTGAAGATTTAAGCATTCTGTTCTATAAAAAAGTTTCTTCATGTTATGGTCAGCTAAAGATGAAACACAGCCATGCGATCAGTGTTGACGAGATAAAGTCAACGGCTTCTTTGGAGGCAGAAATGCATGAAGAAGGGACATGGACCGGGTTCCAAGAACAGTTGCGGTATTGCTCTTCAAAGCTTGGTCTGTCACTGCGAAGGTATCGCTAACGGGTCAGTCTCTTCGTCACAGATAGCAGCATTCCCTTCTCGCTCCGTCTGGGAAGACCACAGCATGCCGAGGAAGCACACATTAAGCGGGCCAACGTGAACGCTCTCACCACATCCTAAAGACATGGGGCTTCTACCCCCTAACAAACGGGATCAATCCCTCTCCTTCCCTTCCCCTGGGCCGGCCTTCCCCTCCCGGGTCGGTCTTCTCCCTCCTGATGCGAGATTTTGCTCATTTCTGATTCTCTAGCTGTCTTTGACTGGGTTCAAGTTACGTCCACCATGTATACGGATAGATCCTTCAGAGGTCGAGATAGACTATGAGCAGTAAGGCCAAAAAAAAATAATGTTGTGTTTCCGGTAACCCGACCGACCCTCTTTTATTGCCGCGACTCAAATAATTTTGTAAAAAAAATTTAATTAAAAAAAATTATTTAAAAATTTTTTTTTTTCAAAATTCTTCTAACTTTTTAAAAAAACTTTTATTGACATGGTATGGTGACATTGCTTTCCGTATAAAGTTGGATCTTAGGCCAAAAAAAGTTGTGTTTCTGGTAACCCGACCGACTCACTTTTATTGCCGAGACTTGGAAAATTTTGTGCAAATTTTTTTTACAGTGGCATTGCCTTAGAGTTTCACGCCTGCCTAATTACTTCCTGGTTGCCAGTCTTGAAAAACCTCTAGCCTTATCATTCTCATTTGGGCCACCTCTAACGGTGACTAGGAAAAATAAATCTAGCAACCTCTAGGTGTAACTAGTCACTGGCTCGGCCAGTCTGGAACGACCCCTAGCAGTGATGTTCTGTTCGCACTCATCTTCCCCTTTCCTTCCCACTTTATCTTACCAGAAAAGAAAATGAAAATGAAATTAATAGAATTGTTTTCTAGAGCAATTTTAGGTACAGACAGTCGAGAAATAGGCAGTTTATACTTGCTTAGAACACGTACTTTGTTGCAGCGTGTACCTTTATGCAAAAAAAGTAGTTGGGTATAATTTTTCGGATAGTCACTGTATAAAAATATTTTACCAAAATAAAAATATTTTTCGACCTACCTACCCAATTTTTTAGAGCTCTGTTACCGGAAACACAGCATTATTTTTTTTTGGCCTAAGTATGCACAGGCATACATGGAGTTCTAGCCCTGCACCACATTTTGCCAATGTGTATCTCAAAACTTTGTCTTTCAAGCAGCATAATCCTATCCACCTTCATGCAATGGGGTCGCCAGGGCTCACGAACCTCCTTGTGATCCCTCGCAAACAATTAATATTCAGCCTACAGGTGATTGTGTGTGCAATTCTCAACTTGGAATTTATGAGGACAAATATCAAATACAATCCTATTGAATTGCACTGTGTATATAAAACTGATCGCAGAAATACAACTGAATTCCAGCAGCAACGTTGTCAGGCACAAAAGATTTGATATCGAAGCCAACACTATTCTTCACACACCTTGACAACTATCACCAAGGCAGGCACATCACCAGGGTGATCCTGAAACGACTTACAAACACTCACAACACACGAACACGTTGCAGACTCTAAATACCAAAGACCCAACGGAGAAACCATTCAAGCATTCGATTGCAAACAAACCTGATGCAAGGTAAACATGCAATTCAGTTGTCCACTCAAGAACTCACACAACTGCACGCAATGCAAACAAGACAACTACATCAAAAATTGCGGTCTCGCTTGATTAACTACGACACCAATCTATTCCAGCAATTCTCAGGCTTGTTGGAAACTTGGCATGCACACAAGGTTATTAGGAAGACATCTAAACACCAGGACAAAACGTGTCTGGAAAATGTTGAAAGAGGCAAACCAGCCTATGCTGATACGCCTCTTTCGGAAGCAAAGGGAGGCAAAGATTTCGCCATAGTAATAATAATAACCAATAATAACAACAATATCGATGATAACAACAACAAAAGCAATAATAATGAGACTTATGTGCCAAACTCAAATACCATATCATAATAATTTTTATAATTATTGTTATTACTATTTAATCAAAAAATCAACCAATCAATCAATCAACCAACTCAATCAATCATTCAATCAGAACAGTGCAGATGAGTTTGTTAACTTGACGCCCAATCACTCACCTGCAGCTTCGCGGTGTCGGCTTCATCGCCCTTGCCGCCAGTGTCCTTCAAGCTGTTGAGGTCTTTTGTGGCACAGTATACCTGCCTGGTGCCAAGCACTCTGTCGGCCGGAACAGCCAAGTTCAGCGCAAAAGATACTGGATACTACAAGCATACAACAGAAGCAAGGTAAGGAAAGGTACCGGTAAAGGTATGGATAGATACCGGTAACAGAATGGAAATATAATGATAAAGGTATGGAATAATTATTATTATTAATA
The DNA here is from genome assembly GCA_949752735.1 of Lumbricus terrestris. Taxonomy (NCBI): domain Eukaryota; kingdom Metazoa; phylum Annelida; class Clitellata; order Crassiclitellata; family Lumbricidae; genus Lumbricus; species Lumbricus terrestris. The sequence goes on along the minus strand of OX457042.1, from coordinate 1,843,602 downwards.
TTATTAATAAGAGGCAAACTGATCATTGAAAGCCTAGTACTGCCAGTCTACAAACGTTTAGGTAAGAAAAGTTTATGGATTATAATCCTTATAAATTCAACATTGATAAATTTATAAGTCAGACCTGGTCCTGGGAATGAATAATCATCGAGTAAATAAGTGTACTAATAAAGGTATGAATGGTAATATATGTCAGGATAGGTAAGATATGTCAGGGATAGGTAAGATATGTCAGAGATAGGTAAGATATGTAACTGATAAGTAAGAAAAGGTATTGAAAGTGCAAGATAAAGCATAGAATTTAATTATTAACATCATAGCATGGAGAGTTTGGCATAAACAAGCAGGCCTTACAAGTAAGTAAGTAAGCAGGCGATCACCTTTTGTTCGAACTTTCTGAGTGGTTCCGCACAGATCTCCTGGAGGAACTGCGCCTTTAGCATGTACCTGAGATTCGGAATAAAGTCAACGAGGTATTTCCCGTTCCGGTCTTCGTCGATTCGCTTTCCTATCGTATCAAGAATCCACTCCAGTGTCACCTGACCTGGATCACCCTGGAAGAACGCCAAGACATATATTCAGTAGAGCATAATTTATCAAAAAATACTTTCATTGTTAGGATAATATATATTGTGGGGCGCGGTGGTGTAGTGGTGGCGTCGTTGCCTTGAAGCCGGAAGGTTCGAATCCACCTCGCCGCGTAAGGACCTTTGGCAAGTTCTTCACTCACAATTGCTCAGCGCTTCGGCGTGAAACTCCGATGCAGTGTCCGCTCTGCATTCGGGAGCGCCTCTGAGTAGAGAGAGCTTGAAGGGGCGCTATAACAAGTGCACATACAAAAAAAATACAAAAACAGAATTTATGGAACAATATATTATACAGATTGGATTATACATGTTGGAAGCATTGAGATGTTGATGTGGTGAAAGATGGCGAGAATCAGCTGAATAGAACGCAGAACAAATGAAGAGATATAGTGCAAATGGTGGACGAAAGAAGATTCCCCTCTGATAGGAATCATGAGAAACAAAAAACCTGATTGGGTTACACTATGAGAAGAGTCTCTCCTAAGAACCATTATTGATGGAAGAATGGTGGGTAAAAAGACAATTTGAAGAAGACTGATGATGATGTTATTGGACTGAATGATGATGAAGGAGGTTATAGAAAGTAAATGAAGAGAGATGGGCAACGTGACAAATGGTGCCATTGGAATAATAATATTTTCTTTTTAATAACTCAATCTGACACACCGCAGAACGATCACAAGTACATGTTATACGAAATACGCTAAAATAATAAATATGGAAATAATAATAAATATGGAAATATGAACGTGCGTAGAATTGCAGAGAACCACAGACGATGAAATTAATTAAGGATTTAGCATAATGTGTTTTTGAGCATTTGATCATCTTGGTGAATGCTATGAATTACGTATGTTTATTGTATGTTTATCGTGATGTCTCGTAATACGATGTCTGCACAACAACATGTGGACCGTAGCAATTGGTCAGACGAAGAAGAATATTCTTACCTGTTTATCTTATCTTATTACCTTATCTATTTATCTTATCTTTTTATCTTATCTTATTACCTTATCTGTTTATCTTATCTGTTTATCTTATCTGTTTATCTAATCGGATTATCTCATCTTGTTATCTTATCTGTTTATCATATCTGTTTATCTTATCTTATTATCACAGCAATTAATCATTACCACTAGTACTATACATGAGAATTATGCACCACTCTGCATGCTGGAGTGCTGCCATTACCCTAAAACCCTGACCCTTACAAGTTCTAACACAGATTTCAGATCGTAGTCTTGTGCACTAAGCTATAAGGGTCTCATTACAGAACTCATTAGATCACACATGATTAGACCAGCTCAGAGAAGAATCTGCGAACTAGGATAATCCTTTGAGTAGATATTGAAGCGCATTTGTTACCACTTACTTCAAGAACCTCCTTCATGTCATGAATCGATTTGACCTTGCTGCCCTTCGACAGTTTCTTCGGAAGCTCCTGGTAGAGGAGGTCTTCCGTGCAGATGTGTTTCAGATCATAAGCGGTCAGTAGGTCGTCGACGATACAGCCCTTCCGAGAACCCGGACCACCTGGAAAACGCATCTAAGTTGTGAACAAATTTTGGACACTTATTCATCTCTGAAAAAATCTCGTTTTTTTCGTTTTGTTTTTTTTACTTTAAAATTGGCTTATTTTAATCACTTTAAATCAGTTCATCTAAAAATTCAATTACGAAGGTTATATAAAAGATGGTTAAAATTCAGCAATATGATCAACTTGGTAATGCAGTTGACATCTCAAGGCTGCTAGGAGTTTAGTAATCTATCACTAAGCGTTCTAATTCATTTGATGTTGCGTGGATTTTAGCTTTGGTCGCATACAGGTTGGACTGACGAAAAGAAACCTTGCTTCTATTTAAGTACATGAAAATAATTTATACTTAAATATAAGTGTAGAAGTGGGCTCGATCAAAAGATTCCTGCTTAAATTGGAGCTAGGTTGATTAAAAATAACTGCTATTTCAGAAAAATAGAAGTCAAAATGACAAAATATTGATCTTCAAATAGAAGCAGGACCGATAAAACGAATTCTTGCCTCAGTTGAACCTGAATTTATGAAAAGAGTTCATACCAAAGTCGAAGTAGGATTGATAAAAATTAACAATGCTGCTAAAACGATAGATCAAATTCGAGTCGATTCAACAACAGGAAACTCTTTAATATAAGCAACAAACCGAAGATGAAGATGATCGTGGGCGGAGTTTCGACCATCTTGACATGCGCCCCGATGCGAACGCTGACCCTTGGCCTTCGGTCATATCCATCGCGACTGTCCGTGCAGCTGCTGCGCTTTCGACTCTTGCTGCCCCCACACCCCATCAAGACCTGCGATGCTCTATTCCCCGTGCTTGAGACTGTCTACAAGGGGCCGTAGATTAAAGCAGGCAGATCCATCAACGCCTAGAATCCGCCGTACATATCGCCAAACTCGAGGCCCGTCACGCATTAGCAAATCATCTGTCAGCTTTCGTTTCAGAATTCAATCGCAAACTTAAATTTACGACATATTATATCGCGAAAAAATTCTGTAAATATGGCGAACTCGATGAAGATATATTTCTTGTAAGAGGCAACGATTTATTACGTAGGTTGCACCCACGCGACATCTTTTGCTCGACCAATATAATTATGAATGTATTAATTTTTTTTTGACATAATAATGCTGGAATTTCTGGAGGATTTAACAATTACAGAAAGAAATGAACTGAATACATCGTTACATAAACTTTCTGTAATAGCATGCTTATCAACTTTAAGTGATAAGTGGAGTCGGGAATTCCTCGAACAGTTTCTCCATTGCTACCGCAATGAACAATTTCATACATTTTGATGGTTCCAAAAGGTCAATTTTATTCTTTTCATATATTCGATTATCAGTAAGGCTGAACATTGAAATCACTATAAATACGACTTTAAAATTAATACGTATGCTTGAATGAATTTATTACCACTGCTGGAAACGCATATTTTGCGCTCTTTGAGCTGTCATTTTATTGCATCATCTCGTGTAGACTCATAAATAAATTCTTTGCACCTGCTTTGCACCGTATATCTCTATGGTTACCATGTTCAAGTTGCACAGATGATTAATTTATAGCCCAATATCGCGTGCATTAAGAGCGCTAACTAAAATTTAAGATTGTATGCAAATTTGCTAACCAAAATTTAAAGATTGCATGCAAATTTGTTCTCAATTTAACAAGGTGATGAATACTTTTTCTGCTTGATCTCGGCCTGGAGCACCTCTTGAGTAGTTATCCTGAAGGGTCTCTGTAGATGGCAAATATCTGAGTGAGAAGGTTCACACTGTGGAAGAGCCAATTGCTCGAACAGACAAGCTCTTCCTGAAAAGCATAATTCTTTGTTTGTAATATGTGCACTTGTTATAGCGCCCCCTCAAGCTAGCTACTCAGAGGCGCTCCCGACTACAGGGCGGACACTGCATCGGAGTTTCACGCCGAAGCTGAGCAATTGCAAGTGAAGGACTTGCTCAAGGTCCCTACGCGCCAACTCCAGTCTGACAGAGAGGGAGAGATCGTTTGTGCAGATAGAGACAGACAGACGAACAAACAGACATACAGAGACATGGCCTAAATACGGAGATTCGGTTCAACCATTATTTGAACTATGAATCAAGCCTCCAACGTTATCCGCACAAGGTATACAGGCTAGCATAATCCGTGCATCATATATTTGGCTCTGTTATGATAGTTTATTTAACGACGCCGTCATTTCGACGATGATCGGTATGTAGGCTATAAATTTGGCTTTGTTTCACAAGGCAATCCATTATACGCGGGAAAATCGTCAGCAGATATTTTTCATGGCCCCAAATGCACTTGTTGCTGGCAATAATAATTTACCGGACACAGCAATGTCCGGTAATGTCTGAAATTTCTGACCGGACAGTTTGTGTAAATTCCGGACTGTCCGGTTCATTACCGGACGCCTGGCAACCCTAACTCCAGATGGATTCGAACCTGCAACCCCTCGGCTGCAAGGCAATGAACATACCCACCGCACCCAATTGGTCATTGCCTTCATCAGCTCTTGCCATCTCTTCACGAGTACAACTTGTACAAGTACTTACTCCGCAAAACAATTTATCTAAAATAGTTTTATTAGCAGATGTATTTTCAATTATAATTAACCATGCATGATTGACTATAAATTGCTGTTATCTATATTAGTTTTTTTAAATGTAATCGTTTTGTGCAATGTCATGCATGTGTACCTGCCAGATGCATATAAACTAATAAAGGCTACTTACTTACCTGCATAAATTCTGATTGATATGCTCACTTCAAACTTAGCCAAATTAGCATGCAATAAAGCTTTGCTATTAAAAAAATGATATAATTATTTTCTTATTGTCATCATAACTTAGTATTTAATTTAAGGATGAAAGAAATTACATTTCTCGAGTACTTTACAGATTCATTTGATATTTATATAAATTAATGATCAATAAAACGAATATCTCATCAGACAGATAAGAGCGGTTCCTTAATTACCCTGACACAAGAAGCAACCAGGGTTGTGGTGTCAACAACTTCATTTGCTTAGCTTTGGCATATGACAGTTGTTCGTCAGTTTTCTCTCCCTTCCAATCTTCCCCAGCAGTGTACTTATTATGCGAGACTGGCATCTTTTCCTACACTATACATTCATGACCGAACAACTTCTCGGACTCCTTTTTTTGCATGTATACAATCCAAGGTTCTTGTTTTGGTTCTGAAGTTTCAATGGGGGACTCAGTAGAATGTCGACTAATAGGTGGCGCCACATTGCCATTTAGACAAAACACGGACTTCCGTTTAAATTGTGTGCATTGGTGTGCTGTTTGTTTATTTACAAAAGTGATCAAAAGTTTTGAAAATCACAAGATTTTGACGCATGGCTGCGTGCCAAAATGCAGAGGAAAGGAGACGGCAAGTTTCCTAAAGATAGCCGTTTGGGACTGTAATGGATTGTAGCAAAAAACGTGACAAATAACACCAAACTTCAGCGAGTGGGTATGCGAGTCTCACTTCAAGGCCGATGACAACACTGATATGACGAGTTATGGTAAGTTGTTTAGACCTATGATTTTGGGGTTGTTTGCATTTTTCAAAAGGTACGGCAATGCCAACACATAGACTGAAGTAACGATGTATGACACAGAGATCTTTTAGGCTAGCCCGTGGTTCACTGTAATTCACCACCGCTACCGTAGCAACAGTAACAATAATAATACTAAAGGTTATGTGAAGCATGTTATACTGTGACTATTGGGTATGGTTGATGGTTACAATAAATGAATTGATTCATTGACTAACGGATATAGTTTCCAAGATATTTCCAGGCTTTTAAATATGTTGTAAAAACTATCAAAGATAGAAGTAATAATTTTATTATCATTATTACTAAGTGTGATGGTAACACATTTTTAGTTGTTTTGCTGTCATTTTCAGTTAGAAACCACTAAAGAATAATACAGTAATTAAACGTCAATATTATTTATCATCATTATTATTACTTATATATGTTTGGCTGTCTTTTCCATGTTAAAACAATTACTACGAGGCAATGATATAGTGTGTAAAAGTATTATAACACTTGATGCTATTTATCATCACTATTTCCAGGTGTTTGCCGCAAAAACTTGAAAATGTTTTACTGTCATTTTGCAGGTTACAAATCACTATAAAGTGTTGAGACAATCAGCGGTTCCCAGTTCAGTTTACCTGGACTCCGCAACCTTCTGCCCAGACCTTGTGTCGGACAACACGACTAAAGACTCGGTGCAATAAAAAAGAGGAACAATCATCAGAATTTCCTGATAGTAAAGTCAACAATCTGAATATGGATAATGAATTAACTGTTGGTTGGGCAGTCGGAGTAGTTTCAGAGTCTACACTTTCCAGAAGCAAATGCTGACAGATGCAGAGACTCAGCCAGTGGAGGAATCCATACAAACAGATCATGCATCTGTCCAAACTTTGGGAAAGCAATCAGTTTTGTCAATTAGTAACAATTATAAGGCAGTTAATCTTTACACAGGACTTGAAAAATATGTTCAGTTCGTGCTTGCAAGTTTAAGGCCAGCATCTCATTGCTTCATTTACACATATTGTGATGTTGAAAATATATGTGTAGTCGATCAAATTTTCATGGTTCTGATGAAACTTTCTAGATATACCACGAACTTTGAACTGGGCATCATGCTTGGTGTGTGTGTGTGTGTGTGTGTGTGTGAAAGTCAAGTGGATAATGTGTTTTGTACTTGAATTTGCTTCATATCACTTCAGTGTAGGGCGCTAAAATGTGGCCCTCGCACGATTTGGTGAATTTGTATGCCTTCTGATTTCTGGGGAAAATTCCTAAAGACGTTCATTCGTTCAAGTATTTATATAGTGCCTCTTCATGATGTGTCGCATTAGATGGGATTGAATGCCCTCTAAGAACTCAAAGCTCCCCTTAGCCCAACAAGCAAAATTTTTAACGTATAAGAATCATAGTATGTTAATAGGTTGGTGCGACACCATCGTCCATCAGGTCTTGAGTCATATGTATCACCTATAGATGGTGGATCTACAAGTGACCGAAAAACATAGTAGAACAGTGGCTTGCCCAGTTTATGCGATTTAGAGAACTCCATTATGACAGATAAAGGATTTGTTGTATAGGACATGTTTGCATCATTCAATGTGCAGGTTAATATTCCCACGTTATGCAAAGCAAACTTACATGACCACAAAGTAAGTAGCAAAAGAGTTCATATTGGTATTTGCAAAACATACTAAATTTTAACACAACCAATGAACCATTCTGAAATACAATTGCCATCAGATATAATATTTGTTTGTTACATGCATGCTATGTAGTTTCGCAGTCACATTGTTTACGAAATGCTTAGAATCTGACATTGCTGTGTAGTGCACAATCAGGTTATGATATTACTATCAGACCTACATTACCAGTAAATATGTTTTCAAAGTGTAATGTGTAATAGTCTAAAGAACTTGTTAAGGCAAGCTTTTTTTTAAACGATAAAAGAAATGTTCTAGTGTTGAAAGCATTACCACAATGAAGTCAGCATCATGTATAACGCTAATACAATTCGTGTCCAATAAAGTGGACGAAAAACACGTGTCTTCCTGTACAGAAGAGTTGACGCTGAACGTGGTAATAATGTGTGTCTTGCTCAATGTAATTTGGCCATCACTGTCTTCAAGGAAGTGAATAGAAATGTTAGAAATAGGGCGATCTGTTGCACTGAATGGGCACTTAACTTCAAGTGGTCAGCATCGATCAAAAGTCTGAAGAACTGCAAAGGTATCCATGGGTGACTAACTGAAATGAAAACCACACAATCTTTTGTTTGCATTCCAAGATTTTCCGGATGACTGTTCAAAGTGTTTAATGGCAACTGACTCATGTTTCATCATTCCATGTCCTGTTGCTGCAGAATGGAAATGCAACTGTAAGATCAGTTGCCGCGCAAGCTTGTGTAAATCTGTTCTTACGGTGGCCTTGCAAATCCTTCCGGATGTTATGCACCTTGGTAGTGAATGAGGTTAAATAGTCATCCACGGTGAATGATGTAACATCCCGAGAATGGTCAGCTTGTCCACGGCCAAGGAGGACATTGAAAGTCGCCCATAACCGCTTCGGTTGGTCAGCGTTTGCAGTGATTCTGGCCTCCCAGTGGTCCCGTTCCTTACCTCGGTAGCGCCTGTGCATGTTACGGACGGATTTGATCCAGGCAGTATGATCCACAGGAGATCGTGTCTTCGCGTCAAACCATGAGAAGAGTGGGCGGTGCTGGACTTTGGCCTGGCGAGTGGGAAGAAACTGGGTCGGGAGGTCTGTCATGGTTGTCGGCAACCAGCAGGTCATCCAGTGTCGATGCATCAGCGATGACTGGGATATCGAGAAGCGTAGACTTGAAGGCTGCCCGGTCAAGACTCCACCAGTCATGGACCTGTCTAAGGAAGTAGGACGGTGCCTCGAAGAGGAACGGGATGGATGCGACGACAAGGCCATGATTGGAGATGGTAGGTGGATGGAATGAATCAAGCATGCGTTCACTGCATCCTCTTCAGTAACTGGAATCTGTAAAAAGAAACGGACATTTTTACAGCGATACCTGCTTCTGACATCCAAGTACTTGAAAGCAAATGAGAAATACATGCAGTAGATGCAACATTAAATTGAGGTATGGATGGATGTATCCAGATTTGACAAGGGCTTTTGACAACGGGCCGTTGCCCTCGCAAAAAATTTGTTTGGCATATTACAGCACGTTTAGGTATAAAATCTTGGTGGCAGTTGATCCTAGTCCCTGGGGAGAGGGTCATGGAATGCACGTGAACCCATAATTGTTCTGCATTGTGGCTCAGCAGAAAAACCAGTAACTGCTACTTTTTGTGACTGATGGAGTTACTAGTGATTGAAGGTAGGGAGATTTGCTGGTGCTGAGGATTGTAGGTAAACAATGCCAAATTATTGTATCCTCCAAGTAGAATTTAATTAGACGTAAGTATTGTGAGAGACACTATATAAATTTATAGATTCAATAAGATGACTGTTTACACAGATATAACATCAAATGGACTGTAAATATTACAGGCAAAATCAGTAACTTACTTTATATATATATATACTCATAAGGCGCTGTACTTAGTGTATTGATTACAGACAGACAAATGAAATAGATCGGTGCACACATTACTTAAACATTTCGTGATTTTGTGAATTGTCCATAATGTGAAGCAGTAGACCAAAACAGGACTTTCTCTAAATGCAAATCATCAGAGGCACAAGTATAATGACTTTACACCTCAAGCCTAGGGTTTAATCATATGCGTTTTATGGCGGTGTTAAAACTGTCCTTTACAGCTAGGTTTGGGAACACTCCTGAGTAGTTACCTTAAAGGGGTGCTACATAAAGTTTGGTACACGTTTACCTAAATCACAGAATGAGTGGTTTGTAGTTATAGGGTGAACTCAGTTGCGTTTAGTTAATTCGTTATCTTACCGTTCAAGAAGCATGAGTTATCTTCCAGAACTCTTGGTTTCTCTTTGCCTCAACTCCACTTTCAACATTTCTTCCAATTTGCGTAATTATCCATGATGAAATTAAATTTTAATTCTAACGCGAAGCAATCGATCATAACAACATAAACACTGAAAGCAAGACCGATAACAACAGAACTTCCTGGTCTAATATACATAGTGGCGACATCTATTTTCACTTAAAGGAACTGCTCACTGAGTCCCCCATTGGATCTTCCATCTTTCTCTTGCCTCAGATCCTGTTGTTTTCTCTCAGGGGTTGATCAAACTGGGAGCACTTCTGAAAGGTTTTGCTAAGAGAATCGCTTTATAGATGGTCATACTTAACACAATAGAGTTGGCCAGAACCATATATCTAAAAAAATAGTCATAGCAGGACGCCACCCATTCGGATGAGTCAAACACTAAAAAAAATCATTATTTTTTTATTGGTCCTGCTCTCACCAACTTCAATCAAACTCCTCAGCAGTTAATCAAGCAGAAAAAAACAATTGAAGTCGTGTAATTTCAGTCAGAAGTTTTCTTCGTATTTATTATCCAACAAAAATATTTCCGTAGTTTGTCAAAAAACGTTCAGTCTGTATGATCTCGCTGTCGAACGTTTCGAAGGCACCATGAACGCAGAGATGACTTTCGACAATCGGTTTTAATCGAAGAGACCTACAAAGAAAACAGCACAAAAACTCAAAAACGTAAGAAAACGCTACAAGTGCATTCACATAAAATATCTAGAATCTCATTAAAAACCTTCCAAACCTTAAACTAAACACCATCCTTATATAAATAGTAGCAAGGTCTCGCAAAGTGGTTTCAATGCACAAACTTTTAGCAAACAAATCACTTAATTAATCAGTACTAATTGAAAGTATACAATACACGCATTTTTGTAGGAAACAAATCTCAAACGCTCACAAAGGAAAAGTATACAAGTACTTTCTGCTTATTGAAGTAAGCGCTCATCTTGCATTTCTTAGAGCAAAAAAACGATTTCAAGACGTTTAAAGTACATTGTAGACCGATCTTTCAAATGGTAGAATACGGAAAGTGCTTTGACTTAATCATTCTTACATTCGTTAAGCTTTAGCAGAAAAGTAAATTATGCCCAGCACAATCAACTCTCAAGAACATCCTTACTTCCCAGTGTCTTCATTCAAAGATTTGGCCGGACATACCAGCTATTTAGATTATTGTTTAGCATCAATGACTGTCAGCACGCCCAATTTTAGCTTGTGTGCAACTCATGTTCTTCAACATTTGCTTTGCTGTGGTGCATTATAAATTATCATTATTACACCAGTTTTTTAACACCACAAGGCTGCATATCCCAAAGTGAGTTCCATGCAATCACACGATGCCACAAGAGGAAGAAAAATTGAAGAAAATGTCATTTCAATAAGTTCTTACTGTAAAAAGCAGACTTCAAAGTTAAAAATATAGGTTTAATGGGAAAATCTCATTTAAAATGAATCAATAACTAATTCTATGCCTTATTGGCAATGCTTAGAACTGCAAACCTCATCTTTCATTACTAACTTGTTAAATAAACCTAAATAGGTCCACTTCGCATGCATGTGTAAACAAATATGGTTTTATTGTGTTGGGGTTCCATCAAAAACTTTCAGATCAAACAAAATGACTCTGTAGGGAGGCAAAGATTGAGATGCATTAAACAAGTATGAAGTCATTGAATGTTTCACTTGCAAAAGTCTGAGTCGTTGGAAACTTACCGAATCCCATATCCTCGTCCTCCTCCTCCTCTTCTTCCTTCTTCTCCTCCTTCTTCTCTTCCTTCTTCTCCTCCTTCTTGGCTTCGCCAGCCGGTGCCGCCGCTGCTGCAGCAGCCGGGGCAGCTGGACCAGCGGCACTGCCCACCTTCGTGATCAGGTCACACACATTGATGCCAGACAGCGCTCGAGCGAACAGGGCTGTGCGTGAATAAACAGAACAAGTGCAACTGCTTTACAAGTGCATGGATAGAATATAAAGAACACAAAAACCATGCGATATAAAAAAATAAACAAAAATGTCACAAGCTACGATAGTTGGCTGCTTAATTTTCTTTTCCATGACTTATAGGGGAGTTGGTCAATCAATCAATTCGTTTACTTTAAGCAATTCAGCCGACACAGGTCTACACAACTTAAACAGACAATGGTTCTGGGCATAAAATAATGGTTCTGGGCATAAATAACATCAGCAGAGTCAAAACGGAAAGAGTATTTTAACGTCTTTACAACAGTTTCTACATCATCGTCGTCGGTGGCAAGCTACTTCTAGAATGCTTTACACACAGCATCAACAGTCAGTCTTAGAGTTCACCATCGGGCAGTTTTAACTGTTTTTTTAAAAGCACAAAAAGCTTTTTCTATGGGTGATGGAAGACTGTTCCATACACACTCCCTTCAAAGCTGCATTTAATAATCTGACTAATTAACATTTGTTTCATAAATCTCTCTTGAAGTCCTTTCCCTTTTGCTGTGGCTGCGCTTGGAGCGCTCCGGGTTGCTTTCTTGAAGAAGTGCAATAAAAATCAATGAAATGAATGAACTTACACGGCCAGATGGGCTCAACCTGGACGTTTGCAGCCTTGAGGATTGTGTTCAGCTTTTCCGCCTGAAAAAACAAAAATCAACATAAAAATCAAAGTTTTGATCCAAGCCTAAAGATAAATTTCAGAACCGTCCGAGAAATGTACTGCACGAATTGTTGTTATAAGAAGAACAAATTGTGGCGTGAATGAGCTCTTTCTTTCATTGAATAATGTCCTCAATTGTGAAATTTCCTGTAACAAGCCCTATGATCATATTGCACGTCTCTTTCTTTAGGTCTGCTGCCTCTCGGCAGGTCCAGATGCCCAACGACGCCACTCTTCTCGGTGTTGTGCCTTTTCTTTAAGTTTCCCATATCCATCCTCCATCATCCAGTCCAAGAGCTTTTCCCTCGGTCTTCCTCTTCCCCTCCATTTTGTCCTCCACTATGTCTCTTTGCCCGTAGTCATTGCACGTAGTCATATGAAAAATGCAAACACACCTTTTCGAATTAAACCTATCCTAAAGAGCATTTCAGTGTAGGAACTTTGGTAAACGTGTATTGTACCTAGCATTGCAAATTATTCACTTGCTGTAGCAATGTTACAAGCAATTGATTCAACTTTTAGTGTGACAAGCATCTTTACCAATTTCTGCTCACACAAAAATTCGCTTCATCAATCCCGCTTCAATTTATTTTATATCAATTAAGCAGCTATATAATTTTAAAATTATTGTCCATCAATCCAGCTTCCATATCAGCAAGGTCATTTTCATAAATCCCACTTCTACTTCTTTTCGATCAATTACGAATAATGCACGAGTCGGCACGACGCTAAAATACACGTTTACCCAACTTTTTAACACCAGATCCGAAAGACGATAGTTCGACAAATTTATAATACGTTGAACGATATAAGATACACTTCAAATATTAATTTAGTTAACGCCAAAAGATGTTCCCAGTCATCAATAAGTTTTAAACTTGTTCGATTACTTAAATAATAATCCCAGTAAACAAGCCAAAAAATGTTCCACAATACCAAGAGACACGTCGAATTAATACAATTCTCTTAAAAATCAACACAAAACTTTAAACAGCGTTCAACAACAAAAAACCAAGCCCGTGGTACTATTTAGAAATTTTATCTCCATGTAACTCAACCCTTAATTTCGCCCACTAACGATCGACCAACTTTAAACGCTTACAGTAATCGGAATCTCATCGTCGGCGAGGATCAAAGCACCGTAGGTACAAGCGAGCTGGTCTTCAGTTGCCATTTCTTTGCGACGTTAACTTGGATGATTGAAATAATTGATGCAAGTTGCCGGATTGGCCTTAGCTCAGTAGAGAACCGTGCACCTTTTAATCAACCACACGCGAGAAAGGGAAACGATGGTTGCCGGAAACAGGAAGTTTACGAGGAGCAACTATCCATCGTCCAACAAGAGCAGCCATGTAAGTAAGTAACATATAAATTATGAAGAGGAGCGTGGCAATAGTAATAATAATTATCAATAATAATAATATTTTCTTTATTGAACAATTCGGTCGACAGACAGCAACCGATTACAGTGTACATTTTATGCAATTTAAACAATTCACATCAACGTACAGTTTTATTTGGCCGCGCTGAGGTTAAGAGCCCCTCTGAGTAGCCCTTGAAGAGGCTCTATATAAATGCATATGATGAATGAATAAATGAATAACAGAAAACTCCGCCACGAAGGGGAAACTCTTCGCGCCGGTCCCAAGCCCGGATAAGGAGGAGGGTTGACCTGAGGAGAATCTAATTATGTCATCTTTCGGGTATAAAAACAGCAGTCTGTAATCCCATATCCCAGCAAAGAATATTAGGATATAAATTATAATAGGAGAGGCAGACCGCGTCGATCGGGAATCGAAGGAGGACCTATAGCTAGAGGACTGGTGTGATGACTCACTACAAAAGCTGTTCCACCTGGCCCAGGACAGAGGCGGTTGGAAGAAGAGGACGAAGTTGGCATTGGATACCTACGACACGGCACTAATAGCAGCCTACAAAGCACGTACGCATTAGCGGAGTCTCGAACTCGTTGCCTCTTGTTTTCCGCGACAGCGTGTTAACCAAAATTTACGTGCTGTGCCGGGAGTTGTGGGCGGTAGCGCACCGCCCACAACTCCCGGCACAGCACGTAAATTTTTAATGCAAACTCGTATGTGCAAAGTTAGTGGCTATAATTAGGTGGTTCGGCAGTGTTTAGTCTAGTCCCCTTGCTCTGGGAGGGAGGGAATTCGGGTTTCTGGATGGGGTGAGGCGGGCGAGAAAAGTCCGTTTTGCCCGAACATTTTAGGCCGACGGCTGAATCGCCGACATGTATCTTCATCGAAAATTTTATGACGATCTTCTTAGTCTTTCGGTCAAAATCTTACTAAAATGCACCATTTTCCCTTGCAAAATAACTTCATGACGGTCTTATTAATTTTTAGGTCTACTCTTTCTTCTGTTTTACCGAAGGAAGCAATCCAATATGTCCGTTTATACATGGACGCAAGTCCAGCTTGGTTTTCTGAGGGAGGGAGGTTTCTGCACATTGACTTTTCTGGGCGGGGAATGATAGACGTAGCCTAGAGATGTAAATAACAGGCTTCAACTCCTTCATGATCAGCTACTCAGAGGCGATCCTGCCACAGGCAGGTGTTTGGCCTAGGCTAATTGGTTCTTTAAAAATCCCAGAGAACGCGCGGTCAGGTCAAAATCCGAGGAGGTCAAGTCGAGGAGACAGCAATGTGTCGAGCCCACAGAAATTCATCTTACTCAAATGTCTCACTTGTCGCACTATATTCATCTCTAATTCAGACGACAACTAAGCTTATTCAATTTTCATCTCAAGCCCGCTTAGTTTGTTGTCACCATCACGTACAGCATAACAAACGAAGAAAATTTTGAAACTGCATCATGTGCATCTGCACTTGGGTTGAATGGAATAAGCTGCCGGACTTTCGCAAATTTTCTACATTATTGCTTAAATTTTATATAACTACGATTTATTTGTGCGATTTCTTATGATTAGACTATCCTGTAGCGCAATTCGGTGCAAATTCTTTTTCAGCGGGTCCGAAAATTTCTTTTACAGCATCAACAGTTAATGCGCTAGAGAAATATAGCATGCTTGGCAACGGAAGTTCCGTTAAGTAGAATTATTTTCTTGTTCAATTAATTTGTGCAATTTTCGACATCTAATGTTTCTTCCTTATCAAAACAAACATGATCAAAGCAATTCTGGTTTTCAACAATCACGGAAAACCTCGTCTGACCAAATTCTATCATTATTACGTGAGTTTAAAAAATAAACAGTGGCATAGTGCAGGGTTCGGGATTAGAACCAATCGACTTTATGATAACAATATCTAAGTTTAAACCATGCCATTCAGGAAACAAGTTTTAAAAATATGCGGATGATACTTATCTGCTGCTTTCATCCTCAAATAGTGCTACCATTCCAGCTGAGCAGAAGCATGTTACTCACTGATCGGTCGCGTACATGTAACCTAAGATAAACTTTAATAAGACATGAAATGATTGTCAGAAGAACGGGTGGGGGTGTGCAGAGGTTGCACCGATCCAGTAGAAGCAACGAACTTAACCAGAGTTGGCAGCTTAAAAGTTCTTGGTGCAATGTTGGCTGATAATCTTAGTTTCGACAATCGACATTCACATTGATAAAATATGTTGCAGAGCCAGGCAGTCTCTTTATGCCTTTCATGTAGTCATTGTTCATGGTCTAGCTGGCCTCAGGTGCTATGATGTGGTACACTGTCATGTCTACTTTATGCAGCTTCTGTATGGTGGGGGGTATGCTGTGTGAAAAGAAACGGGTAGGCTTCAAGCGCTGATGAATAGGCTGATCGGTCAGCGATATCTTTTGGGTGATATTCCAACATTTGAAGAACAATGTCGTCATGCTGATACACATTTGTTTTCGGCGGTTCTGACAAGACCATAGTCTTGTCAGAACGGCCATAGGCCATGTCCTCCACCTGTTGCTCCCAAGGCAAAGCAAACGGGTCATAACTTGCACCCCAGACACCATAAACGGGTGCTGCCGGAGCAGACAATCAGATGAGGAGGGCATTTGTAACTAGAATGCCCTTTATATTCTAATTACTTTGTTTAGTCTTGATAATAATTTTTTTATATGTGATACTTGTTCACCAGAGTATTGTTTTGCAGCTGGTTATATTAAAGAATATACTTAATTACTTAGACTTAATCGCATTAACAATGCAATAAATTTCTGCCGATGAGGTGCTCCTTACATAAATTTATCGCATGATATAATGATATAATGAAAAGCAGCATTCTCACCTATGCAGTGAGTGCCTATTCTTGTCAGCCTTGATTAATTATTTATGAAAAAGCCCACTTGATAATTCGGTCCGATCTGTGTATGATGTGCGTGCTATAATTTTTTGCAGCCAGAAGATATCCAGCAGCAGATAATTCGCGAAACGTTTCACCTTGTCTCGAAACGAGATGATAACGTCTGTAATTTTCTTGAAGGCGGCTCGTAAGTGATTTTGAAACCTCAATCAATCAGTCAATCAATCAATCAATGCATCAATCAATAAGAATTTTTAGAGAACTCTACGCAGACCAGTGCACAAATGATGTGTAACATACCTTTTTTAACGTAACAAATGAATTTTATTGCTACCGATCAAGATGAATTTTAAAATGTCGAGCTCACATATCTGATTGGTTTTTCTTGGTGGAACACTTTCGAAAGCAACGGTTGAAATTTTCATATCTTCTTTCTGTGCTTCTATTTTTCAATAAGTAAGAGGCATTCTTTGTGATCGAAGTATTGTTTGGTTAGTTCAGATGCGTCAATGCTGGGTTGTCCTGAACAGCCAGCACTATGCAGATAAGCAATTGCATTTTAATTATTATGAAGAATTTGTCAGCTCTCTTCATTGACGTGTTCTTCGTTCATAACTGCGACACGAAGCACATGGTTTTGCTGCGTCAAAACTACTTTATTTTTCTGGCTCTTTCGCACTGGGAGCACCTCTGATTGGTGTGCACTGTGAGAGGCACATTATCAATTTTTAAATGCAGCACAATACAGTACAATTGTGGTGTAGTGGTGGCGTCGGTGCCTTGCAGCCGGAGCGTGCCAGGTTCGAATCCACCTCAAGTCGCCGCGTAGGGACCTTGGGCAAGTCCTTCACTCGCAATTGCTCAGGCGCTTCGTCGTGAAACTCCGATGCAGTGTTCGCTCTGCAGTCGGGAGCACCTCTGAGTGGAGAGCTTGAGGAGGTGCTGTAGCAAATGCAAGAAATAAATTTTTTAAATGTCACATAAAACTGCGTTACATTACATATCGGACACGTTACATGATGATGTCGTTGGTTTGATGTGCTTCAGATTGATAGGAGGCTCGGATTTCAAGTTGATCTATCGGCATTATGCGACGCTCTACTTTGTTTTCTGTGTCGACTCGTCGGAAAGCGAACTCGGGATTCTTGATCTTATTCAGGTTGGTGTTTATAGATTTGTTCCATTCAGACATGTATTGTATTTTGACATTTCTATACCGCCTCTAGAAAGGTATGACATTCAGAAGTGCTCCCTCCTCCCTGTATGCACGGTCCCACAAGAAGAAGCAGGTTTTGAGTAGAGCGAAGGAAGAGGAGAGACTGCCAGACAGAATTGTGGAGTGATCAGTAGGAGAAAGCGCATTCAAAAGCTAAGGACCATTTGAGGTGAATGATCGAAACTGAGCCGTAGCAGTTCTAGAACGAGGAACCAAGGGGTAAAGTCTGTTGGATGAACGAAGTGGATGGTTGGAGGAAGATGAGTGAGGTCTTCAGCTGATTACAAGTGTTGAACATACTGTTCTGTTGATCTTAACTAACATCTATCTTTTCAGTTTATGTTAAGTACTTTAAAATTCTTCTCAGCTTGTGTTTGTGTCCGATTTGTTATGACTCGCTGTCACAGTATTATTATGATAATATTATTGTCTTGATAGTCAAATCATTCATTTGTTTATTCATAATTTTTTTAGTGCATCTCAGGGACTACTCAGAGGCGCTCCCAACTCTAGCACAGCTATGAAATACAGTGTTTGGTTGAATAAAAATGCTTCATTAAGAATTTTAGGAAGTAAGCACAGCTCCTGGGAAATCCATTTTCTGTCGACTGGGCCCACAACAGAAACACTCTTTCTTCTGGTGTATATGCTCAGTGCCGACGTTGCATCAAACTGCCATTTGTGCAGTGTCATCTCCTGTTGTATGGATTGGTTCATACGTACACAAAAGTTGTACATGTATAGAGCTTCGTACATATGCCTCTGAGTAGGGAATCTAAAATTGTGCTATATAAATTCTGATTGATTGATACGCATGGATTTTTTGGTGATGAATGCTCAGATTTAGGAATGATTTTTGGTTGCAGGTTTTTGTTGAAACGCTGGATAAGTGTTTCGAAAATGTCTGTGAATTGGACTTAATCTTTCATCTGGACAAGGTAACGAATGAATGAACGATTGTATGTACGTATGTTTGTGCACTTGTTATAACTCTCCTTAAATAATCTACTCAGAGGCACTCCCAACTACAGCGTGGACACTGAATTGGAGTTTCACACCGAAGCGTTGAGCATTTGCAAGCGAAGGATTTGCCCAAGGTCCCTACAAGGCGACTTGAGGTGGATTTGAACCTGCAACCCTCCGGCTGCAAGGCAACGAACATACCCACTACACCACTGCGTCCCATGATTGATGGGCTTTACAACTAGATTATACTGGCTAACACAGAGATTTTCACGCTTTTTTATACTAGAGGACTCTTATCTCTTTCTAGGAATGAATTGTGGTCCCAAGTATTTAAGCTGTAAAATTTATTGCTTAAAATTTAAACATAAATTTACGTCTTCGCAATGCTCGCATCGACCCACCATACACGTTGTGTACCAGTTTTTTGTCCGCATACCAAAGTTTGGAGGTTCTGGGCAAACAGATGTTGAGGATTTTGTTTTGATGAGGATTTCATAATTTAACTGACATGATTTGTCCGCTCTCTTTGTAGTGTTTGTGTGTAAGATTACTGGGCAAGGAAGAAGTATAGTAAGGGTATTAAAGGATTACATCCTCGACTACTGTTCTGATACCCATTTCTCTGCTTCCGGGCTGCAACTCGGGTCGCTTGGGAAGTTCAACCTTCGTGTAGCTCACGCATTCTCGGTTGCTGGTCCCAGATGTTGGAACAGTCTTCCACCGGTCATCAGATTGGCCGCCTCAGTGGACTCTTTTTAAATCTTTGAAGGATTTCATGTACCTCGTGTAAAATAATAATAATTATAACGTTGATAGTAATAACGACAGTTTGATAATAATGATGATCGGTGTTAACGCTTTCCAGGTTCACTTTATTCTGTCCGAGCTGTGTATGGGTGGAATGGTTCTCGAGACGAATATGTCGGAGATCCTGACGCGGATCGAAGAGCAGAACAAGCTCGAGAAACAGGAAGTGAGCGAATCTACAAGTTTAACAATAATTGACATATGGCGGCACACAATGTGATTTGTGATACCTCAGGAAAAAGCAGAAGAAAACCGATAATGATTATACTATTAATTCATTTGTAGGAAATATATTGCAACCATCCAGGATACCTACATTGAGGAGCGATAACGATGAATTGAAATTAATAATTATTTAATCGGAATGATAATAACGATAATAGCGATGCTTGCACGCTGATTTTCAATGCACCTTAAAATTATTATTTAGTGATGTAAGACATGTGCTGACTTCAGCTAAAACGATCAATTTGAAGTCCAGACATCCATTGTACTTTGCTAGACTGTTCAAACTAACTTTTGCTTACCTTTTGCCATCAAGACCACCTTTACTTACCTTCTGCCATTAAGACCACCTTTTGCTTACCTTCTACTATTAACTTACCATTAAGGTCCGCCTTTTATCATTATGTCCACCTTTCAATTACCTTTGACATTAAGTCCTCCTTTTAATTACCTTCTACCATTAAGTCCATCTTTTACTTACCTTTGCCATTAAATTCACCTTTTACCTAAGTTTATCATTTAAGTTTGCCTTTTACTTACTTTTACCATTAGGCCTACCTTCTATGTGTACGTACCTTTGACTGTTAAGTCCATCTTTTATTTAGCTTCTACCATTAAGCACACATTTTCTCACCTTCTGCCATTAAGTCCTTGTGTTTTCATTTTACCATTCAGTCCTTTATCATACATATCATTATTTACACTCCTAACTTACCTTCCACTATTAAATCATCCATTCTCTTGTAAATCCATGCAACCTTTTCGTTTTCCGCCAGGCCGGTCTGTCCGCCGCTCCCGCCCGTGCCGTCTCCGCCGTGAAGGAGATGAATCTACCGCAGAGAATCAAAGACATCAAACTTCCGGACCTTCCGTCGATCGGGAACCTCAAGTTCTGAGAGAGAGCGAGAGAGAGCGAGCGCCATATCTCAACCGTTGCCTGTCATTGTCTCGTCTGCACGTGCACTAACCTGTGTTTCCATTGCGAAGAATTGTTGCTTTGTTGACGCACAGCCGGACAACGTTCGTGCGTGCGTGCGTGCGCATACCTCGATCGAGGCTTCGAGTCCGTCGGGCTGAAGTTCACGTTCTTGGTTCCGCGTTCTTGTTCCGTGTTAGGTTCTTAAAAGTGCCGTGTTGTGTGTTTGCATCGTTTTTTTGGTTTGGTGTGTGGGATGTTGATTTGTGAGCTGACGTTCGAAAACGGAGTGTGAGCGACGAACGTAGGTTGTTGTTGTTTCGCCACATGGGAATTGAATCTGGGATGGGTAGGCAGTTTCTCTTTGTGGCCCTGTGATGGCCCTTAGAGCCTTGACTAGAAATGCACAGTGAGGCTTTGCACCTTGTTGCGTAAATAGTTACTGTGTACGAACCTTGAGCAACTAAACACGTCCTCCTTAACTAATGCATAATTCTTTATATGCGCATATTGGGTCGCATTATATATATGGTTGCATAGTCCTATTCATATATATGTGTGCATGTATTTATATATATATATATTTGTATATATATATGCACAGGGTAGTGTAAATATTTAAATATTTATATAAATATATGTAATGTACGCAATGTTATGCATATTGGCGCCAGCGAGTGATATTTGGTCCGTTTGCTGTGGTGCTTAATGAACGGGTAGACTTCATAATCAAGTAAACGACTAAACGTGTGTGTTGTGGATGAAGGTAAATTGTTTACCAGTGATAGGTAAAGAAATCAAAATAGTCAGACTCGTGGGTGCCAACTCTGTTTAAAGTCAATAGAAAAAGATGTTCTTGGTTTTGTCGTGAAGCGATGAATAGTGTCTACAGTGTTTTAGTGTTTGGGTTGTTGCACTCGTTCGATATTTGTTTGTGGCTGTTTTTTCACAGTGTGTTCATCTCTGAGCATTCCACGACGATTCTGTCAGCCTTTATTCTTATTAGCAATTCATCTCTTAAGTTATTACGTGCTATACACTATACAGCCTTTCACGTGACAGTTTTTCTCCTCACAGGGCTTTGAAAGTGAATTTTACCACCGAGTCTTTTTAGTCGTTGCCTGCATTGCATCTGCCTAGCAGCTGTTTATGTTTTATGTACGCAGGGAGAGGGGTTACCGGATTTAGGCGATTTACATACGGGGGAGGGGTTGGGGAGTGGGGTGTTTTGACAAAATGTACGTACGCAAAATATTCTCTATGTTCTGATGTTCTCATTAACGTATTTATTCTGTTTTATCCTATGGTCGTTCGATCGCATTTTAATACTTTAGAATTAAATTCTCTTCAGATCTTTACAGTGTACCATGACAGTTACAAAATTTAAAATTTATGCTAGCAAATAATATTATGTTTAAAGAAATAAATTGTAGCCTACGATGAACTAGATGTTTTATAGATAACTGGAGCGGAATAACTTTTGTAAGGTGGGAGGGGTAGAGAGCGTATGTGCAGTTGTGCACGTATGCAGTGGGGTTCCACAAAACGTACGAGTTGCAGCGAGGAGTAGGGGTCGTAAATACGATTTTTTTGCGTGCGTAATATATGTATGTCTCCTTATTTAATTTTGTCGTTGATCAACTTAAGAAAGTTTTTTAAATTGCTTATCCACCATTGGCTACCTATAAAATATATGTCTTGACTGACTTACTTCGGGATATTGACCTGGGTTGGTTTTCGTGCACCATAATTATGTTGATGTGTTGTGTACTTGCACAGTGTAAGCTAATAATATTAATGATAATTATTTGCATGTTTGTGACGCTGCCATTGGTTGCTGTATCCTTTGTTAGTGGACAGCGTTTTGTCTTTGTTACGTGTCAAACTCAGCTGGATAATTATTCAGCGTTGAAAACTAACTAAGGACCGTTAGTTGGTTGTTGGTTGAAGTTCTAATGTGTGTGTGTGCATGTGTGGTTTAATTCTTTGTGTGATGCATGTTGGGTTAAATGTGTGAGAACGGGTTTTGCCATATCCTAACGCTGTATTGTCAGCTGAACTCGAACTTATCAAAATCGTTATTGATGCTCGTAATTACCGTTTGTTTCTTGTGACGTTTGTACATTAAAGTTTCAGGTCATTGATTTTAATTGGCGTTCGTATTATTGCTTCATATGTAGCGTAAGTAGAAGAAGAGTTCCTTAAGCTAGGCATGAGGTGTTGGCAACTTCTTTTTCTCAGCCTTGGCTTACTCGACAGGGATTTGAAGCCCAAACTTCTCGATTGACAATCCCACATACTGACCTCTACTGTGCTATCAGGCACCCGCTTGTATGTATGGGGACTTAATGTGATTTTTACTTTGTTATTTCTAGGCACTTTTCGATTGTATCAATAAATGCATCTCAGCCGTTGGAGGCAATGAAATCCAATTTAACGGCTAGGAAAGTGGAAAAGCATGTTCATGCAAAGCGCTTTATAGATTTTATTGCTTATTCCATCCATTCACAAGCAGCATCTTAGGTGGATTTAAGTGTTCAAACCTCTGAAATTTCAGACATTTCTAAGTAGTTATGTGTATTTTGTGTCAAGGTCAATTTGAAAGCTCCCTCCTAATATAAAAGAAAACTCCCGAAATTTCTCATGACTTTGTCCCTGAATATATCCATTGATTTTACGTTATGCGTTTTTCGTCACTGCGTCCTATACAGCAGGGCGGGTTATAGTCCCGAAAATACTATTTTAGTTGGAGAAGTTTTTTAGATTTGATTAGCATTTATTTCCGCAATTTAACTGACAAATTCTAATCCCATTCAGTACATATTGAGTGGAGCATTTAGGTGAAACTGTAATAGCCGGCGAAGCTGAAGATTTCCGTTTATCATTGCACGGAGAATCGTCGCTGCGCAATTGTCCTTGAATAATCTTGCGTCTACTGAAGCGCAGTGTCGCCATTTTCTCCGTTGCTAGGCGGGACGGTAACAATACGCAAATAACAGACTGAATAGAGTCTCGTTGGCAGATATATATAGATACACGATCTGTCTAATGTTTCTTATTTCCATGAATGTCACTTCTTTGTCATGACTGACAGTGCCACTTACTAGCGTGCAATCAGGCTACTAGGTGAATAGTGTTTTAGTTGTCGGTGATTAGGCTGGGCTTCGGCCCCGGCTCGTTTTTTTCACCGCCCCAACTGAGTAACCTAAACGAAATTTTTAATGTGAGGCAAGAGTTTGGGTTGCAACATAATTATCAACAAGGTCATTGATTTTAAATTTGACCGGCGTTCGAGTAGGCCTATACTTTTGTGATAGACCATGCATAAATGTGTGTACCCATCATGGCTTTCCGTCAGCTACGGCACTAGTTTTACTAGGCCCACTTATCTTGTTATGTAATTTAATGCAAATCTTCGAGAATTTCTCTGCGCCCACAAAAGCCACGTCAGGGTAACTAGCTTATCGTGATTGTACCGTTCAACTCATGGTTTGTAGGCCTATGTCTAATGACCGAATCTTACACAGAACACTGATTTGCTGACGAAACCCAACGTGATCCATTCGTCCAATTGTTCGGGATATCAATATAAGAACAATAATTATTACAGGCATAAATTATATTTCAGTTAATTACATCCAGAATTGTAGGAAAACTGGGGTCAGACATTGATTCTTATATAGAGTTGTGGTTCGCAGTGAAAACTTTACCGTGGGGGCACTAAAGAGAGACTTTAAAGGGGCGTTTCAATCCTCCGCCCCAAACTCTCTCGGCAATTCTGACCCGGATTACTCGATCCGCGAGTCTATTACATGTCTATTATATTATATACACGAATGTTTTTCCGTGTCGTTCTCCTGCCTGCAAATGCAGTTCGTCGTGTGGCTTTGTTCGTGGAACTCATTTTCACGACGCAACATGTAGTCTACGCAGCGGTCGAAAATTTCCGATCTCCGTTCGCCACTCTTCTATGAAGTGAAGAGAAGAGGAGAAGCCAGCGACGACGACGACCGAAGATTAGTTCGCTCTTCGGTCTGAAAGATCTCTCATTCGGTCGGACGGACGGTGGGTCCGGCGGTGGCGGTGGGGCAGCGATCGCTAAGGGCGGCTTATGAGTCGGGGAGCGGAGGAGGTCGGTTGGTGGGGTGGGGGTGGGGGTGCGATCGATGACCGGGGCCTGCGACAGCTTCGGGATCACATCTGCTGCGATTTAATGGCTTTACTGCTTAGTCTGTCGTCGTCGTCGTCGTCCTATGGTCGCTGTGTATACGAAAGGTCGCGCGGGAAATCTCCGTCCGATCGATGACAAACAGGCCAATCTCCGACTGTTCGAGCCGGCTCCTGTTCTCCTCTCTCCACCGCATTCCACGACGACGCTCTCCCACCGCTGCTGCCACCGCCACCGTTCGGGTACCGACCGCTCCATCGCCGCCGCCGCCGCGTCGACCTATCGCGCCGCCGCCGCCGCCGCCGTCACCGCGTGGCCACCCGATGCTCTACACGAGATTACCGTCTGTGGATTCCTAATCCGGCGACCGACAAGCGCAGACCGCGTGTCGGATGTTGTTTCGGGGGGGACGACGGCACGGGACCTCCTGCTGGAGATTATCGGGATGTCGCCTCCTTACGTGGAAGGGGAGCGCCGTTGCGGTGACCGCCGCTGGTGATCAGGTCGGAAGGTTTTGTTCCGTTAAGTGCGGGAATTTGTCGCGCAAGACGAAGTAGCTGCTGCTATGTTCCATTGACGACGTTTCGATCGTGAAATTCATTTCGATTTGCGACACGCTGATTTGAGTCCGTATACTTTGCTGCTTTTCGTGGACTTCTGATCGGAGCTTGCGACTTCCCAATGACCGATCTAGCCTATCGGTGACTTCTTGGGAGCAGGTTATCTATAGGTGAATGCTTATATGCCTAGAGTTGTCTTATCAGGAACTCGTCAGGTTTGGAACGAGAACTTTAGCGGATAGCCTACTCGGGAAGTGGAACTTTTAAGGCAGCATCGAATGACACCGTCAGAGTAGGCGGTGTAAATGCGGCTGGATTATGACGCTGGTGCGACGAGAGTGGTCGTCTATAAGAACATGCAGCGATTGGCTTGATCGACGCAGATCAGAAATCGCGACGAAACAGAAGATTTCTTGCGTAGGCTTCTATTACTAACGCTACGTTCGCATATGGCGACGGACTGCAAGTCGACTCAGCGCTATTTATAATGTCTTCGAAATACAGACATCGAAGTTGAGTTGGCAAAAATACAATAGAAGTAGGCCTAGATCTATAGCAGAATCGTTTTTATCGGTCTATTGGAGGTATGGCCTACGGTGAATAATTAGGCTGCTCTCCCTGACGTGTCTTTTGTGGGCGCTGAGAAATTCTCGAAGATTTACATTACATAGTACGGTGCGGGCTTGTTTTGACGAAGCCTTGTGTTCAGGCAGTAAGCGTAATTCACGAGTTCTGTTGAAATAAATCCAGGAATGCCGAAGTAACGTAGACCTAAAATGTAGGCACTAATACGCTCGCGAATGTCTTGATACCTCAATGCGTGCAAGCTTCTAGGTACCCGGTAGATCTAAGTATTTTCAGACTGAACGTCAGCCATTTTGATTTATGCTCAATTAGGTCGAAAAGAAACTCTGATTTCTACAGCCTTGTACCCTTTCCTCTGGTCACGTGGCATTGCATGAACTGTTTTTCCAGTTCAGCTGTTTGCAGTTCGACAACCACAGCTTTAGACCTCATCCTTGGCGACCGTATGCTGACCGAGGTGTAGCGATTAGATGGTTAGACTGGTGTGACCACAATTGTTTGTTTGTCAGAAGATCTTTATGTCATCGCTAAAGAAAATGCCCGTCAACATCTTCGTTCTTCTGCTCTTCAAGCAGCTGCTGGATCTGACCGGTATGTATGCGTGTGCCTGTCTCAGCCTTTCTGTAGCTCCTCTTTACATACCGGTACAGTTGGATTTTGCATTAAACTAGACATGAGACTCGTCTGCTACATGTATCTGTCTTGTGTAACTGTCGCAGGTCTGTCTCGAGTAATCCTATAGAAGAGGCGCGGTACAAGTTCTCGCATTGAATGAATGAATAAATGAATGAGTGAATGAATGAATGAGTGAATGAATGAATGAGTGAATGAATTAATGAATGAGTGAATGAATGAGTGAATGAATGCATGAATGAATAAATGAATAAATGAATGAATGAATGAATGAATGAATAAATAAATGAACGAATGAATGAACAAATGAATGAATGAATAAATGAACGAATGAATGAATGGATGGATGAATGAATAAATAAATAAATGAACGAATGAATGATCGAACGAACGAATGAATAAGTGAGTGAATGAACGAACGAACGAGTGAATGAATGAGCAAATAAATAAGTGAATGAATGAATGAATGAACGAACGAGCGAACGAGTGAATGAATGAACGAATAAATAAGTGAATGAATGAATGAACGAACGAACGAGTGAATGAATGAACGAATAAGTAAGTGAATGAATGAATGAATGAATGAATGAACGAACGAGCGAACGAGTGAATGAACGAATAAATAAGTGAATGAATGAATGAACGAACGAACGAACGAACGAGTGAATGAATGAACGAATAAATAAGTGAATGAATGAATGAATGAATGAACGAACGAACAAGTCAATGAATGAACGAATAAATAAGTGAATGAATGAATGAATGAATGAACGAACGAACGAACGAGTGAATGAATGAACGAATAAATAAGTGAATGAATGAATGAATGAACGAACGAACGAGTGAATGAATGAACGAATAAATAAGTGAATGAATGAATGAATGAACGAACGAAAGAACGAGTGAATGAATGAACGAATAAGTAAGTGAATGAATGAATGAATGAATGAACGAACGAACGAGTGAATGAATGAACGAATAAATAAGTAAGTGAATGAATGAATGAATGAACGAACGAACGAACGAACGAACGAGTCAATGAATGAACGAATAAATAAGTGAATGAATGAATGAATGAATGAATGACAAGGACCCACAGAACAGTTCCCAATTCCTTTGACAATCATCTGTTGGTGATTGAACCGTTTATACATCCAGAAAAAACCTTCATGAGAAACAACAATTCAACAAACGTTCATGAATGTTGCGGCTATTAGGCCTATAATAATATTACTTAGATCTATAGATTTTAGTCTGCAAGGCCTAACGCATCTTATCTGAGAGTTTATAAACACCTCTTACATGCAGTAGAGGCTATTTATAAAACGGATAGGATAATTATACAATTATTATACATCTCAGCTCTCAGCTCAAGTTCAATAAGTGCTGTAATAATTAGGCCTACATGTATGCCGAACAAATTTCTGTCCCGGGTAACGGCCTCTGTTGTCACGGACCCTGGTCATTGTGGTCAAATCGGATCATCAGCTCTCAGCTAAGATGTAGCCTATCTACATGTATAGGCTATTTTAACGGTAGCCTATAGGCTGCCAAGGGCACTATTCAATTCAATTTGATTGTAGGGCCTATTGATTCTTTAAAATAGCATAGTGGCCTACAATATACATTTAGGCTATGCCATATAATTATGACATAGTGTGAAACATTCAGTACGGTATCGAGGAGGAAGTTAAAGTTATAATTAGGCATTCGTCGCAACTTTATTTCATATTTGTAGGTGATTAATAAAATTACTTCCTAAGTTGAGTTGGGAATAAAATAATAGACGTTGAGAATGGATTGGTAGTTAAGTACCACCGAAAGGTGCCCGTCATAGTTATGCCAATAACCAGTTAGTTAATATCCATGGGTCCGTGCCCATAGGTGTCCGATGCCTTCTTGACAATGGCTCTTCAGCTGAACCTATCCATCAAAGCCAGATGGCTCAGTCCATGTGGATCTTTCCCAGACCAGTCTTCCATGTCGTCTGTCCATTCTCCATGTGACCTTCCTCTTCAGTTCATCATTAAGATTAATATCATTAATATCATTAATACGTTCGAATAGCCTACACCGAAAATTAGAACACTTCAAGCAGCGGGAGGGTAAGAATGAGGCCTACCACACAATTTCAATCGACATGGAAAGACCAACGATGGCAATTAAAGAGACGTTGTTGGGTCATGGGGAGCGTCGTGTGGGAATTCGACCTTCTCTTCCAATATAATTTTTTCCTTATTAATCCAAGTAATATCATTTTTGCGCTGTAGAAATAATTTCTGCATTACGATTGCTATATTATAATAACCATCGTAAACTTTCTCTCCACGGTTGATCGGCGTTCCGGTCGACTGCGTACCAAGCTTTAACCGCAGACATCTGCCATACACGTCCGATCAAGACGCCATTCGTGTCGCCGGGTTAGACGCCGCTTTGCCATGCACCACGGTCGGTGAACTTACAGACGAGGTTCCTACAGACCGGCGGCGCTCGGAGCGTGACCGTAGCGGTTATAACCGACTTAGGAAGGGGACGGAATTAAGTGGATATGACATTAGACAGGACGACGTCTTTACGCTCGATTTCATTGGATTAGTCGGAAACCGCGTCTTGCGCGGAGACTGTTCGGCTGGAATGACTTCCCGGATTTGTTCGGACCGTCCGTCATTTTCTGCTGCTGCAGGGGTCTGTTCTGCGTCATATCTCTCGACCGGGAGAGAAAGAGAGAGAGACAGACAGACAGACAGACACAGAGAGAGAGACACAGACAGACACACAGACAGACACAGAGAGAGACAGACAGACAGACAGAGACAGACAGACAGGCAGACAGACAGAGAGAGAGAGAGAGCCCTTTCACGTTTGCGACGGGATTGATGTATTTTTTCGTTTAGGGTAGGCTACTTCTTAAGTGGTGTAAAGCAGAAGTGGCTTGCGCTTTTTCGTTTTGCTAATGGCGCGTGTCTTTATCGAGGTGACGTTAAGGAAGTTATGATGCTGAATGCTGATCATATGCGCCTACGTGAGGTCCTAGTAAGGCGCTATATAAAAGCCAATGTACAATTGTACATGTATGCATAACCATAAACACTTTTACATAGGTGCATACACTGCATAGGCATACATGTGGTTCTTCAATGTAATTGAAGTCTGAGTATGGAGACGATTACATTACAGTACTGTGGCGTTTCAGCCACAAGACGATAAACTCCGAACGGCTGCCTTGTCAAACTGAAGCTGGATACAAGGCCGGAGCGACGGTTACGCTCTTAAAGCAGCCAAACCGTCTAGTTAGAATCAATAATAGGTAAGGCATAATTTCCCTTAGCAGAAATGCGCTACGGAAACACGCGCAATTAGAGCGCGACCGACAAGTCAGAGTCTGCAGAACGTTGCTGGAAGCAGACGAGATCGACGGCGAGGCCTAACACAGCCAAACCGCATCTCAAACGCGTGTACGAGCAGGGCTAATCTTAGTTTTAATTCCATAATTAATTCTAGGTAGGTCCAATAACTTTAATTTAGGGCGCAAGTTACGGAGAAGTCGTTTGGGAAGCGACAGATAGAAACCTGGTGACGATCCGATAATAAATGGATTTTTGGCGAATTAATAACGGTTTTTCTATACGGAAGACCGATTATTTATTTTAAGCCAGACCATAGAGTGCAGACAGCGATATTCCGGTGGAATAAAGCCTGCCACACGATGTTCTGCTACTAGTGTAGAGTGGTGGCGATCACTCTATGGGCAATGAATATTAACTCTGTTCGTTTCATTGCTCTCTACGCAGTCCCGGCACGTTGAATTGACATTGCTACGTTGGTTTGTTGGTGTCCAAACGCTTTCTGGTGAATTTGACGAGAAATATTGTATCCGAATCGAATTCGCACACGCGAAGGTTGAACGTTACCTGCGGTGACGATCGAGCGGCGGCCGACTGGGCATCGCCTCGCTACGACGCACCAGGGAGAGTTGGTGGTGGCTCATCCCGTCTTACTTGTAAATGTCTCCTGGCCTTTAGTGCCGTGTTGGAAATCAGATCCGCTGAGTGCTTGCAGCGTAAAACAAAGCAGTATTACCGCATCTGATCGAGGCTCCGGCGTCGTGTAAGCCTAGGCACCTTACCCGCCACGAGCCCGTCAGCATCATACATATCATAACGTATTCTACGCATCGAGAACGCTTCGGGCGTCGTTAGTACATTAATCCTTGAACCCGGAAAGACGAGTGGCTGTTTTGGACATTGCTGCTCGGGACCATCTGACCCTCTGTAACTATCGTTCGCTGTTGTCCGTAATACGCCGTTCGTTTTCAGAGCGGCCGGAGGCTCGATAGAAAGTATTGCCTCGTGCAGTAACTGTTTCTTTCCTCCTGCGACAATTCGCGTTTCCATCGTGTCTGGTTAAACTTCCTGTGTGTGCGGCAGTGAATTGCCCTGTACGTGTGACACAGAACTAAAATTGTCACTCTGGCGGCCCGCGTCGGTTAATCCGCACGGCCGACCAAGGCGAGCGCGCAACCGTAGAAAGCGGTAAGGCCTCGATAATTCTGAATCCTTGTTTCCTGGTATCTGTAGCTGTGGTGCCTCTTGTAACTGCACACGGCGGCGTTTGGTGACCTCTGCGAACGTCGTGGGATCATCGTTTGCCGGATAACTTTGTCACCTGTGGTCCGATTCACTCGAGGCCGGGAGCAAAACCCTCCGTCTGGTCCGCGTGGTCGTGAATATACCGAGAGTTAGTTACTGAGAGTTCCTGGTGAAGTGGTAGAAGGTGGTACAGTGCGCTACCAGCTTAAATTAAGCGTTAGCGGGTTTACACGTAATAGTACGGTTCTGTCAGCGATCGCCGCGCAACGGGCTTTCGCTCTACGGGCAACTCCGTCAGCTGTGATCCAATCGTTTTGAACTAAGCGACAATCTTGTTCACCCGAACGAGTAGAAGACTTTTCCTGTTGAGAGTTTGCCTGTATCTGTTACGGTTCCAACGGTATAGTCTGGAAGAAACGCCTCGCGCGTGAGTGGACTTAGCCGACGGCGAGTTCTCGGTCTTTCGCGTGTTGCCGAAGAGATCGGCCGCCAATAAAAGTGTCAACGTGAATAACTCTGTATCCTGTGATCGGATCGCTTCGAACTAAGCGACAATCTCGTGCATCTTGACGAGTAGAAGACTTTTCCTGTTGAGAGTGTGTCAGTGTCTGTTACGGTTTCGGCTGTATAGTCTGGAAGAAGCGCCTCGCGCGTGAAGAGGACTTAGCCGATTTCTTGATCTTTCGCCCGACGCCGCGAAGGCCGACAGCGAACGACCCGGTCTCCGAGAAACTTTGTCAATTGTTACCTGATCCTTACAATCTTGGTGTCAGATTGTGCGTCTCGTTGAGTGGGACAAGTTAGTCGGAAGAGAGTTAAGCGATATCTGGAAGGGTTTCGACGGTAGGAGCTCGCGAAGAGTTTTCTCCGGTCTTTTCCCGTAGAGTTCGGTGACGCGGCGCCGCGGCCAAGCGAGCGACCGCAGCCGACAGGTCTGTGTGGGCAACGCGCAGTGCCCTAGGTCTGCGAGTGTATTGCGATATCCTTTGACTACCGAATATCTTTCCTTTCACCTCTGGTCTTTGAATCGGCTAGTAGTAGAGCCTGTCGATACGATCGCTTGGCTATATCAGCCGCCGTTGATCAGCGTTGGTTGAAGTCCAAGGTAGATACC
>OX457042.1:1803781-1806281 GCA_949752735.1 Lumbricus terrestris | reverse complement strand
AAGCGACAGCTGCATTCGTCTGTTGGTTGCAACGGACTGCGGTTCAAGCCCCGGGCTGGGAGTTGACATTCAGAGATTTAGATATCTCGGGCTAGCACGTGTGGCACGCAGGGGCGCAAGCTCCTGCGGAGCGACCTTGGGCAAGTTGCTTACCCATCATTGTCTGTGGGGAAGGCAACGGGAAACCACCTCACTCATCTCATCCCCAGGGGCGTAAAGCCAATGAACCTGCCTTCGGGCAGAGCACCATCATCATCATGTGTTATTCTTTACATGGTCAGGGAAACTGTTTCACGCCTTTTTCGATTGGTGCCAGTGCAGTGCCGGGATAAGAAGGAGGGTTACGCCAATTATGGTGGCCATTGCAATTATACCGCGTAGTTAAGCAGAAACCAAATAACTACAGTACTACAGTAACTGGCAACCAGTGACGTGGAGAAGGGGGGTTTCGGAGGTTAAACCCCCCATTGGCTTAGTAACAAGTTTTTTAAAAGGTTATTTATCCACTTAGATAAGAAAAACAAAACAATTGTTTGTAGTAACAATTGTTTTTCTTACTTTATTTCTTTTGTCACATTATTCCTTTTTTATTTACTGTTATACCTTCGGGTTGGTGTCAGGAAGGGCATCCGACCAGACCATAACCCCCCCCCCCAAAAAAAAATCTGGCAACACTGTCAGGCTCATTTATTATAAAACAATGAACGGCTGCACACGTTTCCGTCAAACACTCAACATCTGTGAAGAGGACATTTTCATTTCGAACCCTCGCATTCGGACTGTGAACGAACAGGGAGCCAGCGCACGGGGGTGGGATGATGATGATGATGATGATGCGGACACGCGTTGTTTGCCTTCCAGATAACGTCGTCTCTGTCAAACTGCCGTACGATCATTGGTGACACGATGAAGTTGTCACGAGCTACACGGTCGCGATCGTTGCTCGGGAGAAGTTTGGCGCGGGAGAGATGTATCTATCATTGGTGACACTGCTTAATTTG
Source organism: Lumbricus terrestris (assembly GCA_949752735.1). Taxonomy (NCBI): domain Eukaryota; kingdom Metazoa; phylum Annelida; class Clitellata; order Crassiclitellata; family Lumbricidae; genus Lumbricus; species Lumbricus terrestris. The sequence continues at coordinate 1,805,280 of OX457042.1, read as the reverse complement.
AAGAGGGAATGTTCTGATTACTTGGAACGACTGCTGACAGATTAATTTAATCTAATCTTTTCTTATCTAATCATAATCTATTCCCATCCAAATTGAAGCCAAACAGGCAAACTCAATTCAAGTGCATTGAAAAATAATCCCTTCAAATAGGCCTACGGTCTGCTTTCGTTTAATAATTAGATCTAATCATCAAATCCAAACAATTACAAATTGATCATGCATGAGTGTTATTCTATCCGATCAAAGCTAATCAAATCCGAATAAAATAACTAATCAAATCCGAACAAAGCGATTTTGATCCTAAATTATCCAGTGTATTGTTATTGAGCTGTTGTTGCTGTTTATCACAAGAGCCATAGGCCTACCATATAAAAGAGATTCGAAATATTATTGCATTGAAATAGCTAAGAAGAATAATTTTGAAATGCTTAGACATAGGCTATGTGCATTGCCATTGCCCTGTTGAAACTGTGGAAAGACCAGATCTTCGTTATCATCATTGTTTTTTTCAGGGCATCAATAGTAATTATTACTGATAATAATCATTTGCATTATTATTATTACAGTTATTATTATTATTATTATTATTATTATTATTATTATTATTATTATTATTATTATTATTATTATTATTATTATTATTATTATTATTATTATTATTATTATTAGTAGTAGTAGTAGTAGTAGTAGTATAGTAGTAGTAGTAGTAGTAGTAGTAGTAGTAGTAGTTGTTGTTGTTGTTGTTGTTGTTGTTGTTGTTGTAGGCCTACTGTAATAGCAGTAATAGTATTAGGTCTATAATTATGCACCATCAGTTATGCCACTGCGATCTGATTACAAGCATCGTAGATAATTATCACCTAACTATTGTTGTGAGTGAAGTAGGCCTACTTGCTCAACAAATTATTGCTCACCATCACAAGCATTCACTGGAGCAAGAGGTCAACCCGAATTGTTAATCCGCGTAACATAAAATCCACGCAAGTCTGTAGGCATCATTCGCGTTTAAATTGTCAAGGAGTAGCAAAGAACTATATCACCCGAAAGCGACACAGTCCTACAGCTGAGCTGCAACTGTCGCCGAAATCGAGTCGGAAAGATAATTTGCCGTTGACGCTGATGAAATCAAGCGACTGCGGATTATATTATAAACATCGACCTCAGATGGCGTAAGCAATTCTAGGAGAAGAAACAGATTCAGAGAAAGGGTGCACGTGGGTTCTGTCAGAATTTTCAAACAAAAAATACAAGGTATCGATTCGGTTACATTGTTTGTAAATTCTAGAAGGACTGCGGGCCCACCGAAAGGTACCCTCAACCAGCGGCGCCCGCAGACGTACGCACGTACGCAAGTGCGTACAGCGCGATGACTAAAAAAAGTCATCAGTTTTTTCGGCGGATGGAAAAGGTATGTTTTGGGGAATTTTTTGGCTGATGACTAAAAAAAAAGAACCTGACGAAAATTTTTCCCTGTTCCCCCTCCATCGAAAATTTCTGTG